>QUZG01000230.1:550-65485 GCA_003693545.1 Pseudonectria buxi
AGTAATTAAGACGTCTAGGGAAGAGTCTAGTAGATAGTTTTAATTAATTAAATAGTCTATAGTATTTTTATTATAAATCTAAGTATAGGGGTTGAAATTCTTATTATACTCGCTTATCTATTGTACTTACTATATATATACGTTATCTATATAACTAGTACTACCTATCGAGATAAGAGTCCGACGGCGTAGTAGGATATCGTCTCCCGTACGGGTATCACTATACGTCGAGTCCGAGTATATCTATAGCTTAATCCTTGACCGTTCAGACCATATTTCACAAAGTGTTGGATGCGAGGGTGCAGATGGTCTTTTGTAAGGACTCAGCCCAACTCAGCCGAACCACTCGGCGACATTCTCACAACAAGCATGATTCCTCATGCAGTTGGGTCCAACTTAGCATCTGCTTGAATGCGGTGCCATGACGTGAAAGTGACTGTCGGGATGACAAATGGCTCATTGCGTTCTACAAGATAATGTATGGGATACTTGCCACCGAGAATAGGCTCTGAGTGGGCCATCCTCATCAAATACACAGAGTCCACGTCTCAGACCAGACCAGGCCAATATCATAGCCCTTGCGCTTATATCTCCGTTCTCTACAATGTCCTCTTCTCTCATCAACTATTCGCAACTCTTTTGACAACAATCCTCTATTACCATGACTGTCGAAAGTACGGATGACAGTCAATCAGCAACATCGGAGAGAGACCCGTTTCTTCAAGACCAACCGGCTAAAATGAACAATCGACGGTCTTGGAACCCCAAACTTATTGTGGCCGTCTGGCTTACAGCCAACATCGTCCTCTTTACGATTCTTGGCAGTGTTCTCGTCCTCGTCATTCGAGGCACTATCCGCAATACTACAATTTGCGATAGCAGCAAAGCTTCGCCACAGAAAAATCTGGAATTCGGAGGCTTGCCAGTACAGTACGACGACCCAACCGGACCCTATGTCATCTGCCCGTCGACTGGTGGTCCAAAGGCAGCTCTAGAGGCTGGCTGCAAGTTTGATTTGTTCGCCAACGGATGGGCACCTGGTCCCTGCTTCGACGTCGAAAAGCACACATATTTCGTGAACCAACATGACTACTATTTCTGGTCGGACAAAGAAAAGCGCCATCGCGTGCACCAGGAAACATTACTTGAAGGAAACTTGGAGTACCCAGAGTTGTTCGTCAGCTTTGAGGAGCACTATGAGCATTGCCGATACTTGCTCAACGGGACACAAAGACATGCTCGGGACGCAACGCTTGGAGTGTTGGATATACACATGGACTTGGAACACATGAATCATTGTATCGATTTTCTGAGAGAATCGCGAGATCCATACAATCTGGAAGAAGGAGTCATAGCGTATTTCGGCCATAGAAAGTGTTTCCTTCCGCGCTCGAATCTAACTTCAGTTAGTTAAGGTGTACAAGGGGGGATATCAAATACCTACCAACCCTTGTTCTCTCATCCAGAATGATACAACTACGCTTTAAAGAAAGAAATTACTGTGTACATACGTTTCGTAGGACGAGGAGACGATCGATCAAAGAAATACACCACGCCCTAAATTCCTCGAGTATGGTACCAAGTCTCTTGCACAGGAAATGGAACCAACGTTTCAATGAATAAAATATAGCCTCATAGTTTCAGCCACAACTTGAATTTAGCCATCTTAAAAATAGCAATAGATTCTTTTATGGGGTTCAAAGACTGTTTATTACCGGTTTTATGCCTACTCCTCATGCCCAACGGCATATTGCTATATTCTCGGCCATATCTACTTAGACCTTGCCTTCTGTAACCACCGAGGGGGCTCGCCAGTGGTCCAGCCGGTGCATGCGGCCGCGATACACATTTCTAGACTCCCAAAGCAAAATTGTCTTCCCGTCAGACCAGGCCCATAGTGGATGTACTTGCCAGAGTTTGTCATGATAACTCGAGTAGGCTTTGGAATGACGGGCTCCCTAATAGCACACCAGCAGGTATCTGTAAGGAACTTGACCCCAAACCTTTCAAGTTCATCGACATAACCCGCCTGAGTGGCCAGTCCATGGACTGCACGGCCGCAGGTAATAATGACAGACACTTCCTCTGACTTGGTCTTGCCTCGGCACAGCTGTGCTACTTTTTTAATCTCTTGGGCGGAGAAGTGCGGGTTGCCAAATGAGATGAGGTCAACTTGGCGCGGCGAAGAACCATGGTTGAACTCGTCCCAGCAAGAGTCGAGCTCTTTCCAATCCAGATCTACAGCATCAGGGACAACACCATTGGGGCATATGGCCTCAAGTGTAGGCGCCTCAGGCGTCTGCTTGACCATGTGAAACATTGGCGCACTGGAACACGTACCAAAGGCAGCTGAGAATGCCTTGAAGTCGTCTTGGGAGGGCTTTAGCTCCTCGAGCCCAGTAATGACTGGGATCCGAGTGTTGGCAACAGCACCAAGGCTGTAGCCCAAGATTGGCCAGAAAGAATCGTCGATTTCTTCAACGGCTTGCACCCTGACCCAGAGAGAGGCGACCCGGTTCTCGTCCAAGTAAACACCTGCCTTTGGTGCGCGACCCGTGAGCGCAATAAAGACTTCGAGCATGTTTGGGTTCTTGAGTGTCCTTGCGCCAAGCACACTATTTGCGTAGATTACGGCACTTGACTCTCCCCACGCGATGGAGTCACCCAGCTTAGGGGTTCCCTCAAGTTGATAGGGAGCGCAGGTGAACGATACCTTGCCACCCATATCAAGAAAGGCCTGAGTAAGCTCATCGCAGACTGTTCCAAACTTGACGTCGATCCCCAGAGCCCGCCAACGTTGTTGATCAATAGTCAAGGCATTGACTGTCGAAGGAACGCGGAACTTGCCTCCACAGTCGCGAAGCTTTGCACCAAATGCAACGGTTCCCGGCCCATACCAAGCACCGTCCACGTGAGCCTGGCTTATATCCATCAGCTCCCGCGCCCCAATCATGGACGCCTGCCTGATGACGATTCTCATTGAGATTCTAGTGGCTTCGCCATGAAGACCGTCCAGAACCTCTCGGTCAAAGTCGGAGAGTTGAACTCCTAAACTCGTAACGTCGATGCCAGAAATTACAGCTTCGTCAGACGATTTCGCCTCCAGGGGAGCATCGGACACTCGATCGCCATGGATATAAGTATGCTTTCCGTCCCACTTAAGTAGTTGACGGAAGTCTGTGGGGTCCAATGTCAAGACTGGTGCCGTCTTGTTGAAGAATTCTTCTGCGGCTATCACGCCCAGTGTTATGATCTCCTCGCGACGCTCGAAGATGAGCGCCTTGGGGCCGAGGCCACTGAGAATGAGTTCCATCATGATGGCACTGCCGCCGCATGATCCTCTTCCTCCCGGTATAGCCAGGATGGTATCTTTGAGGAAACGTCCGCTTAGCGGATGGGTTCGATCGATGACCTCACCTGTACGTAGGTCAACGCCGCCCCATAAACTCAGCTCAAGATCAGTTGCCAACAAGGCGGCTGAGATGGTGCCGGTGACATAGGCCGTGCCTTTGAAGATTTGTGCCATGCTCAAAACTGTTAAGTAGGTGATAAAGGCACAATTCAGAGACAAAGGAAGTAGTCGTTGATCAAAGGATATACTATAGCGAGACGGATTAGTAGTCGCAGAGAAGGTAGGCGCAATCACTTGCTTACATTTTTTGAAGAAAACTCGTATCAGAGCTCGTCTTTTATATCAACCCAGGCAGAGGAACACAGTTGGAAGCGAGGAGCAGAAACAGATGGATAGGCCTGGTCAGGGTGAAAAGCCTACTTAAACAACGACGAAGCAAAGTCTAAAAGCCATCACCACCCCGCAAGGCACTCTGCATTCGGATGGAGGAGCACGCTACCCCGGCGAATTTTAGGGTGGACTAGGGACCTCGGGATCTTCGCGGGTAGTGAAGCCGAGACCTACATACTTATGATACATAGACAAACTATACAGGTAATCACTCTCCGCACCGGCCACAGAATGATCAGTATTTGAAGGGAATCGTGACAATCGCTGGATCTAATGACAGAAACGCTGGATTCACCTCTGACAAGAACCAAGCCATCAAGTTCACTATCGAGAAGGAAGGCAATGCAGCTGGCACGCTCCGCTATTTGGACCCCATCAACCACGACCCCCCTGTTGTTGTCAATTCGTTCAACAATGACCGCGCTGTGCAACCAGTCTACTGGACTTATCGGGAGCAGTTGGCAGCTTGTATTGGGAATGGCTGCGTTTTCCTCAGGTTCTCAATCGGCCAGGACAATGTCTTGGTCTCGAACAATCGGCAAAGCACCGTGCAAACATGCGACCGCTTCGGTCAACGTGCCTTTTACGTGGCAGAGCCGGGAGCTACCTTGCCTAGTAACTGCAATACTTTGACGCTGGTTGCAGAGTATACTACTTAGCGTGGGATGTACCTTACCTCTAGGATAGAAGATGGAAGTGTTTTCTAGGGTGCTTCCATAGATGAACTACTACCGTGTAGCTATAGACGGTGCAGCTGTTCAGTCGGCCACTACGTCTGTTTCCCGATACTTCAATCTTTGCTGATTAACAAATTTCTCTCCATTATTAGAAGCCATATGCCTTGTATTGAGCTGAACACCCCGAAATGTCAGACAGGTGGGAAGGGATGAGCTCACTATCTAGGCGACTAGACGTTGATTGACGCTATGCGAATCTGACAGACCATCAGTGACGAAGGTGCTAACTCCTCTATACCAGAAATTCACATACGTCTTGCTTCCTTCTATACAGGCAAGGGGGGATGGAGTGCATGGACCTTCTCAAACTTAGTAAGATATTTAATCAAGTCAGTATTTAAGAATGACTTTGTGAGGCTGGATGGAACACGGCAAAAGCCTACGTTCTTTTTCAACCTCACAGCGAGTGTCACCAGTTGCGTGCCGGTGTAATTGAAGCAAAGAGCAGGGCTCACAGGGAAATGCCGCAGTACGGAGGCCACGGCGTCATGGTGATGCGTCCAAGTGGTCCATCAATCTGCTAATGCCCTATCTCCTGCCATTGAGAGACGTTGATCTGGATGGCACATTGCTTGGGGCCATTTCTGGCGTCACCTCATAAGGTCAGGTAAGCGATGGTAGCAGTCTGTTAGCCCACACATATTCTGAAGAAGTAGAGGCAGCCGACATCAGAGTACCCACGGGATATCAAGGTCGATGTTCAGCCTCAACGGGGTCTCGGAGATTAGCATGGCTTGTCTGCATCAGCCCATGAGTCTGGTGAGCCTGCTGTCTGTTGGTTGTTAGTTGAGACTTGGGGCTAGGGACCGATTGTAGTAGTAGTTGCGCTCTCTGCCGCAGTGATCCGTACGGGTATCGGGCATTACGAGATGAGCCGACGGCAGAGGTGACATCGGAGCATTCATAAGTGGTACGTTATGTAGTATTTGTCAGTGGACGATTCCTCTTTCGTCCTGCAATTTAATGAAACGATTTCATCCACCAAAGTCCCCGTTATGCTTCCATGCAACTTCTATATGCGGCCCCTTTTTTTTTAAGATGAGCCCTGAAAGCTATGCCAAATACGGAGTAGTTAGCGGCTCGTAGTCTTAGCGAAGTCTGGGCATTCGCAACATCCACCTCGAAGTGGTAATTCTGACCAGGGCCAACGGCCGAGAAGCCCCCCATGTCATCCTCGGCATGTTGCGACGACGTCGTATCGAAATGTTCGTACCGTGATCTTCAAGTGGATCCGTCAATTGCAACCGCCTTGCAGTCATTGTATGTATATAATCAACCGACAGCGTCTCTACGGTCATGGGATCCTTTCTTTTTGCACGACAGTTGGAAGCACGCCAGCTGACGCCAATCCCACATATCCATCATGAGGCTGCCCAACTTGTTCACGCTCTTGACGAGCGCTCTCTTGGCTATTAGCCTGCCTCAGGCTCTGGGCGCCGAGTTTGACCTGGGCTTCAAGCATACCAGGGGCTACAAGAGAGTTGGCAATAACATCTACCACTACCTGCACTCCGAGCCGGCATGCAAGGTCCCCCTCGGCACCGTCGTTCTCCTCCATGGCTATCCCGATCTTTCCTACGGCTGGCGCTACCAGATCCCATTCCTGACGTCGCTCGGCTATGAGGTGATTGCGCCCGACATGCTTGGATACGGCCGATCGAGCGCTCCCCTCAACATTCGAAAGTTCTCCATGAAGAGCATGTCGGACGACCTGGTCAAACTGGTTGGCCAAATCGTCCCTGGGAAACAAGTCATTCTTGGTGGCCACGATTGGGGAGGCTACATGGTCTACCGTGTTGCGCTTTGGCACCCCGACTTTGTCAAGGGCATCTTCAGCGTCTGCACGCCTTACTTCCCCCCCGTTACCGAATATGTCGACCTTGCAATCCGCATCAGCCTCAACATCACTCCGACGTTTGGCTACCAATTGCAGCTCCGCAACCCGCTCACCGATCTCAAGTTGACGGGGCCTGCCAAGATTCGACAGATGCTGAGAGCCCTTTTTGGAGGACGCACCCCAGACGGAAAGCTTGGATTCAGCTCCTTCACCGGCCTCGACTTCAAGGCCTTGCCTACACTGGGAGTCACTCCATTCCTCACCGCCGACATGGAGGATTACTACGTCAATGAGTATCGGAAGAACACTGTCCGTGGCCCGCTGAGCTGGTACCGAACCGACGCCATCAACTACCTGGAAGAGTTGCCCATTGCCCACGAGGGCAATCTGAACTTTTCCATGCCAGGGCTGTTCATTGGCGCGACCCAGGACACGGCACTGCCGATAGAAATGTCCAAGGGCATGGAGAACTACTTCACCAAAGGCCTCACGAGAGGTGAGGTTGTCGCCTCGCATTGGGCTTTGTGGCAGGCTGCCAGAGATGTAAACAAGCTCGTCGGGGAGTGGGCGGCAACTTTGAAATGATCAAAGTCATCTCCAATGTTTATTCATAGACTGGAGCGTTGCTATATATTTCAATTCTAAAAAAGACATTCAAATATGCCAACATACTCCCTCCGCATCCATCTTGTATGGCTCAGTCAGTCCGTGCGCTTCCATGAACAGCCACCTCTTTTGGTGCTTGTACTTAGGCCAAATTCAGTTGCGCCGCCAGAAAGGCTAAGTAACATTGTGGATTACGGTTAGATCATGATTAACGAGATTTGTTGAATGACGTGAATCGTTGATCTACTTTAGAGGATCTGCGTGGTTGGTGCTTCAGACTAGCATCGGTGGATAACTTCAATGACACACTAAGATCGGCTCAACATGGGGCCTAGCGCTGCACCTAATCCAGACTTACCGCCATAGGCATTTATGATCCGTTTCATTGCTCTAGATCTGATTCGTCTTGAGCTTCTGACTGTAACCTTCCTGGGTGTCTACTGGTGTTTCTTCCACACTATACTAGAAGCCAGTCAGGGGTTGGGTTGATGCTGGTTAGTCTTTGATGGGAGAGCAGCTCAAATTGTTAGAGACAGCGCTTGCTAGATCATGAGGAAGCGGCAGGTATTTATATTTTTTAATGTTGTCGTAAACTATACACAGGACGTCACCTTTGGGCTCCCGAACCCTTCTTCTGTCTCGTGATTTGACAACCTGGGTTCCGATGTGACGTGAATCTCCACAGTCTTGCCTATCTCTCGCCCAGAACCGTTGTGCTCTGCTAGCATATAACTCTCATCGAGACCGTCAGAGGGATCGTCGGAGACGTTGCCACCTTTGCGATCTCGTCCGTTGGACAACTGCCAGTGTCCTGTTCTTCGGCGACTCGCCGCACTCGCCGAATTGGACGCACCAGTCGACTTCTTGTTTGTGCTCCATCCAAATCCCCAGCTCTTGAACAAAGGTCGATATGTCGCGGCGCAAGCTGCGATAATGCCCAATGAAGGCTCCATGACGGACCATACAGCCACCGGACTACCAAATGCCCAGTTAGCAGGATGTATATGACAAGTATAAGGAACGAATCTGCTTACAGAGAGACGTAGAGAAACTCCAACGATGGCTTCATATGCGTTACGTATGGCATGCGCACAATAAGCATGACTCCGGCGCTAAATAGGTCAGATCAACATGCGGAACAAATAACTGTGTGTTTCGGGGGTCACTTACGCCATGCCCAGACTCAACAAAAAGGCGATGATTGCTTTCGTACGGAAGTTGATTTGGACGTTCCAAAGCAGGGCAATGGGCAAGAGGCCTAGACACCAATCCGAAGTCGCTGAGAATGAGCTGTGCACGTAGACAGTGGCGGACACGATTCGTTTGTCGATGCACGAGCCCTTTGCACCGTGTACTTGCATCCAGAAATATGAAGGAGGGCTGCACTGAAAGCTGAGAACAAAGAAAAAGATGATGGAGACGACAGTGACGACGGCCAAGTTGATGTAGATGATCCAGCGGTGGAGTTTGCGGGTAGCGATTCGAAGAAGTACAATGCAGACAGACGCTCGGACCGAG
The DNA here is from genome assembly GCA_003693545.1 of Pseudonectria buxi. Lineage (NCBI taxonomy): Eukaryota > Fungi > Ascomycota > Sordariomycetes > Hypocreales > Nectriaceae > Pseudonectria > Pseudonectria buxi. The sequence goes on from QUZG01000230.1 coordinate 8,991, forward strand.
AGTGTGATTGGGGCGTAGAAGACAAAGCAGAGGAACCATCCTCTCAAGGATCTTGCTGAATGAGCCGTGCTCTTAACCAGCGGAGGCGGTGCGCCCGTGGCTCCGTTGACGACGCCATCAATGGCAACGGCTCCATAGGCGGTATAAAGGGCCTAATCCTCTAGAGTCAGGTTTGGCGAATCTTCATCGGCTTAAATGGCGAGGCATACCGTTGCAAAGAAGATCAGGTAGTCGTCCAAGGTGACGCGCTTGACTTTGAATATCTTGACATAGGCCCTCACAAGCGTCGCTAGACCAGCTAGGATGAGAAAGATGAGCTGCACAACGAGCAGCTCCCAGCCACGATTGGTCTTTCCGGCGTACTTTGCGTAGAGTTGTTCTTTGAGCTGTTCTTTATCCATTTGCAGGGCTATGGTGACGCCAGGTTGACTGGCATCGCAAGAAAGTGGCAATGGGTGGAAGGAATGTCGTGGTAAGATGTTGATTGGGTTCACGGACTAGATATGTGTACATTGGATCAGGGATAACCCAACCGGCCAGGCATCACACCATAATATTGCTGAGGACGATCCGGCAATAAAGTTTTCAATAGTTAAGCCGTGCGGAGCAACCTCGAGAAAGTGACTACTCGCCTCAGGAAAAAGCAACGACGGCGCCACCACTAGGATGCGCTTGTCAAGGACTCGGATCCAACTTGACACCTACCGCTCAGCAGCTGATAGGATTTGAGTGGGATGTGGCGTTGATTAAGATATTTGATACAGGGGTTGTGGCACTTCACTTCTGTAGCATGGGTAATTGAGCCGACGGGTTCGAGGTGATGACAGGGATGCCACGATGGGCGCCTTCTAGATCGCACCGAAGGGAGACGCGACGAACAGTGGACAATATGAGGCAGAGGAGCTCAATTGACATATCGAAAATGTTATCTGCAGCAAACGTTGTCATTCAAGCGTCGCAATGCGTAAGTTGATAGCTCAGGTTGGCAGCCAATCGAAACCCTAACAAGGGACGACTCCTCTGATCTGGTCATAAATGGAGTGCTAGGCCAACAACGTTATCTTAGCCTGGCTGCCCCCCTTGCCCCTTGCCCACCTAGTACTAGTCACTGGCGAAGCGTACGAGGAGGATGCGATGTGCGCATGGTGGGGAGAGCCAAGGGAGCTACGGTCTACCGCAAATCGGTGCAGATACTTGGTGGGGTGCCTCCTAACTGGGAATTTGACATCCGGATACTGCTAAATCCCGCAGGTGATTCATCTCTTTACGGGTCTTGGGAACATGAAGGGTTTGTGCTGGTGCCATGCAGGGGGTTGGACCGAGCAAGGCGAGTTCGGATTAGAGGTATATTCACCGCACGCCTACTTGATATGGCATGGCAATAGAAGTTGTAGTATGGCCCATCATACGTCTTGCACTTGCTGTTCCAGGATCTATGTAGCATGTGCCTGGAGGCTATTGATTCAATCCTGCATGCAGTGTCAAGGGGGCTTTCTAAACTGGGGAGAATTCCGCCAGTTGGAATAATCGTACCAGTTTCAGCGAGCTGACATGTCGGTTAGCGGCAATGCTGTTCCGGGAAGCTGGGAATAAGACGACTACTTTATCAATGGGAGCCCATTCCTTCATCTGGCATCGAGTCTCGTCGTTTGCTCTATCCTTGTGCTATCATGTTCCATGATATTGCACCCGATACACCTTCGTTCTTGATCCAGTGGTAACGAAGACAAAGGCTCCTCACTCCGTCAGAGCCTAGTCTCATACAGCCACCTAGGCTCACTCTCTCTTCCACAGAGACAATTTGTATGGTATGGATAAACTGCTGTAGAAGCGAGGCGTAGCATTGATCAGTGACCAGTGGTAAATCGGACCTGTTCTGGCCTATGCATATTCCGTGTCGTTTGCCCCCTGCAGGCGATTTCTTCCGTCACTTCAAAAGGGCATGCGACTCGTCGAATGTACGTGGTGATCAAGTATGCAATCAAATGCGAGCGTCCTCATCAACCAATTTCAGCAAGGACGGACATGGCCGACCCGAGCCTGGTCCAATGTTCCACCTCGTGCAGCTTGCCGCTGTTGAGACGTTGCCTGTCATGAGCACCAGCCACATGGCTCAGCAACAAAGGAACGGCCGCCACACCAGATCCGGGTCGGCGATGATCAAGGGCCGTGGCGCACTATTGAAGTGAGAGGCGCTGTGGGTAGCAGCAACCTCGTCCGGGGAATCCATCCGACGCCTGACGGTCGAGGCAGCCAGCAGCTAGGAGGGGGCCTTCTGGCTATAAGTAAGGCTACAAGATGGGGGGCGGAGAAGGGGGAGGATTAACTCGTCAGTCGCCACGACCTAGCAGACCTGAGCTGCTATCATGGTCATTCCCCTGGACCACTTGATCCTATTCCACCGTTGACATTGCTGCAACAATGCTCCGGCCACCTCCCCGAATTACGCACAGTCCCTGATTGATGTTCATTATTTCACTGGATTCATCGCCTCTGGTAGATGCAACAAACTGACCGTTAGGTCTTTCATAAAAAAGAGACGAATGGGAACTTCAAGCAGGCTCTCATGGAGTGACGACACTTGAGACTGGAAAATTGACATTCGTACATCTAAACCCCTGTTGTTTAGGGTGGTCCTGGAAGTGCAGGGTAGCAACGAGCGAGGCGATCGAGCCAATCAGATCAGATGCTGTAAAATGCACGTGACCCAGATGTAAGACATCGACCCTCGACTCTCTCGCGGCATTCCGCTACGTCACCGTCAACTACCGAATACTACCATCCATCTGCAACCATGGAGTCAGAAATGGGTCAATTGGTCAAAGGGGCCCACGATGACCTCGCCCGCAAGTACAAGAAACACGTTGTTACCGTCGAGAAATTGTGGCGATCTTTCAACAAGCTCCAACGGGCCAGATGTCTCAAGGCTGGTGCTGAAGGAGGCCTTGTTCTCAAAAACGACTCAGATACGTCTTTGGGGAACGTCTACAAGCTTGTTCCGGAGCTGAACCTTCGCGACATCTCGGAGCCAGGATCCGACTTTCTGCTTGACCTTCTCCGACACCGGGCCACCAAACCTCTTTTCGAACAGTATTTCCGGGGCTTCAATGGCCGCCCGGGAGACCGTGCCTTCATCAATGAGATGATCCGAACAAAGGGTCTCCGCCACTCCGAGTCTTTCGAGAACTCCTATACCATGTTCTTGGACGACCAGTATGGAGAGTTTTATGAAATCAAGACGGAACACGACAAGGTCTTGGCCGGGCTCGCACCCGCCATTGAAGCTGGTGTCTTTGTACCTATGGCGGAGGGAGACTTGATCCTGCGGAGGCAGATCACTGTGTTGCAAGTTCTCAGCATTCTCATCGATGACATCCTTGAACAGGGGTCGCAAACCAGGACTGCTCAAGACGTCAAGGGCGCCGAAAAAGCCCCCACGGTTGCGCTGTCCAAGATCAGTCTTCAGCCATCACCTAAAAAGCTCACCCTCCAGGACGTTATTGCTAGTGCTATTGATCAGGCATCGTCTCTCGAAGAAAACTTGATCATGATACGCACAGAGCCTGCCATGCTTGCCATGGTTGTCAAAATACAATATTATAGTCGTCCTGAGCTCGTGGCAGACGAAAAGGGTCGACAGTGGCCAATTACTGCCGACAAATACATTAGCGCGTCCTTCTTCGAAGCAGTCCATGTTGCGGTTCAACGTGCTTCAATCTGGAAGTACATAACCGACGTACTCCAACTCCTCGAAGGTTATTCAAAAGACAAACACTACCGCGCCATTCTTCTTCAGGAGTTGTCCAACGTTTGTCACCTCGAATACACCCGTGCCCAATCTTTTCTCAAGCGACAGGTCTCAACAGGCACCGGCTCCAAGTGGTTCAAGCGCATCGCAAACGTCTACGATAAGGTCGGCAATGCGCGCGTCTCTATCAAGGGCAACATTGAACAACTGACCAGGACCAATCCGCAACTTCATTACTTCCTGCGTCTTTGCCAACCCGACACCAATGCCACCAAAGCTGTGCAGTGGGCCGACAAGTTGAGCGATCTTTACCAATCCCACCCCTTGGAACGTGGGAAGATGTTTGAAAAGGAGATCTGGGCTCTGTGCGACTTGGCTGACATCGTTGCATTCACCCAAGACTTGTCATCTACCGTGGCATTGCCTTCCCCCTCCCAAAAGAAAGGACAGGCATTTGTCTTCAAGCTGCAAGAGCTCGAGGCTGAGATGAACCAGCTGAAAACTCAGGTTGACCTGCTAGACTTTGCGGTTCCTATTGACAACCTCTTGGAACCTGGCGTAGCGGAAAGTGCTCTGGAGGCACTGGAGCAATTCATCACCGATAAAGCTGGTACTAAGCTTGGGTTTCTGTACCAGGACCAAGTGGATGAATCTATTCGAGACATTCAAAGTCAGTATGAGCAAGCAAAGGCCAAACAGCAGCAGATCGACAAGACCGAATGGGTCCCCATCCAGTCTACTCCCCAGGGCCCGGAAGAAAGAGTGCAGCTCCGCAGACAGAAAGAAAAGAAACGCCCGTTGCACTCATCCGCATACGACCTAACGCCCAGCGCCGGAAATCTCTCCACCGAAGAGCCGACCCCAACAGCGCACACTTTCAAGGTCGACGCATCAACTGTGGAAGTCTTTCACACCATATTCGACAAGTCTCGGTCGCGGGGATCGCTGAGCTGGGCGGCCTTCGAAGCAGCCATGGCAGAATTGGGCTTCTCGGTTCTGCCAAGGTTCGGCTCCGTCTACCTTTTCCGTCCTTCCGAAACAATGGCTGTCAAGAGACCCATCAACATTCACCGACCTCACCAGGCGCAAATCGAACGGTTGGGCATTCTTTACCTGGCACGACGACTTCGTCGAGCATATGGTTGGGACGAAAAGATATTTGAGGTGCTATGAGGTTTCAGTAGCAAGGTAAGGTGGCGTACAGTTTTTGTTTCAATGTATTAGAAATCGACGATTTTGTTTCTGGACCAGACTTGATAATTCATATATTGCAAGCTATTGAGGCGAAAAGACTAGATAGTCTTGTCATGCATGGCCTTTTCTATGATTCTTCCTAGTCTCATATCCTTCAGCATTGGTTGGCGTTGTACGGAGTAGTGGCAATTGAATGGAACATTCTTGTCCAGTAAGTCACAGGTGTGAGCGTTTGAGAGTGTTGTACTCTCAAGGGGACCACTACTAAGACCTGCCAGTCTTTTTGAGTAGTATCCTTGGCTCGTGGTGAACTACTGGTCCCCCAATGGCGGCACAAACCCGCCTTGTTATGCTACTTAATATGCTAACCCTGTCGCTTTGTTCTCTTGAGATTATGGATGGTAGGATCTATGTGTGGCCCATTCAGTACATTGTGCTTGTGAGAAGTTTGCAGATATTACTATCGTATAAGCTAGTAAACGGGAACAACGGTGATATGCCTGAATCCCTCTATAGGGCGGCAAAACGTATGAGAGTAACCTTGATAGATCAGAGGTGAGATCGGAGTAGTTTATGCAACGGCAAAGTATGGGTATGGTCTTAGAGATAAAGTCAGCCAAGCATGAATAATGGAACGGGACAAACGTGCTTGGGATCTTGAATCGGCAAACAGACAAAATAAAGAGCAGGAATAGATCAGACCACGAAGGACTCACCCAAAGTCTGGAATACGCCCCGGAGTACCAAAGACATCTCCGATATAATTAGTAGCCTTGACCCCATCCTTGTAAATCTTCTTCCAGTTATGAAGGATATCCTCGATGATTGATATTCCGGCAATATTCAGATTTCTCAAGCTGGGCAAGAAACCGCCGGAGTTGGCGTAAAATAGATGGTAGGCGGCAGTCTGGCTTGGCGGCTGTCGCTCGAAGTTGGCGGCGCTACGCATGAGGATAATACGTGAAAAGTCCACTAGCTTGGCTTTGGCCGAGCGGAGAAGCGCTTCGAGAATGGCGGTATCCTCCTGTGCAGAAATATAGTACTCAGCGGTGCCGTTAGTGATGAGAGTAGAAAACTCATCAAAGCCGTTGGCGAGGATGCTCCCAGAGTAATAGACGTCCGAGGTAGCACCGTCGCAGGCGACGATGGAAGGGCCCTGACGAGCACCGTGGTAGTCTGGGCCGGTATATAGAGCGCGATAGGCTACAGCGGCACTGGAGTCGTTGAGAGGGTGTTTGCTTGCAAACTTGACGGCCTGTGAGCGGGAGAGAGAGGTCAGCAAACACGCCAGAACGGAGTCGGGGGCTATCAAGAGTATAAGTCACCCTGTCTCTGAGATCGGCGTTGACCTCGAAGACTTCTGTGCCGTACAAGTTCTTTGGGTATTGGCCTGGGGCTGTTTGGCCATAAGGAATATACGACGTGGAGTAGTCGCTACCGAGCTCGCGGATATCAATCTCGTATTGCTGGGCGACCTGGATCTCGAAGCGGGCAAAGGTTACGGAACCAGTTGTAGCCTTCTCTGGGATGACACCGCCGATGCCGCCAGCAAGAAAGTATGTCTTGGTTAGGTCGAACCTGGAACTGGCAGAGAAGGTATTGATAGTAATAGCTGCATTGATATCTGAAATGCCCAATTAGCCATTTGTGCAAGGATAGCTGCCACAACACAGGAGTGAACTCTCTTGCCTCCTTCGGCAGTGGCGACCTGGCAGATTTGGCCATCAGCTGTGCAGTGGGCTGTTGGATATTGGGGAGAGAGGCCCGGAAGAGTCAAGTTACGCTCAAACAGGTTGAATTGTGGAATGTTAAAAAACATCGCTGCTTCAGGACCGAACTGACATGAAACGTTGTGAGTGCCAAGACAGGTAAGATGACTCGATTTTATGATTTCTCACTGCATTAACGATGAAAACCTTGGGAGCTATATTGCCGCTGTGGCCATGGCAAGAGTTCCTCTCCTCAAGCTCAACCTCGATGGGGGCAGCTAGAGCGACAGTGGTAAGCAAAAAGGCAGTAGCCCACCGGAGCATTGAGGCGGCCATGATAGGAGCTTGGATGCAGAACGAAGAACTCGGAATGCAACCCAAGAGCTATACTGTAGTTATGCGGGACAACCAAAGATCAAGGTAATGGGATCGGAAATGGACTGCAAGGAAATGAAGACAGAGAGGCTGCCATGGTTCTCTATAGCTGGCTGCTCGCCCCCCTGTTGCAGTTCCGTGATAGAGAACCAGGAAGTGATAAGCGCCACCAAGTCCGCTTGAACCGCTAAGCAAACCTAACGGCCGGGCCCGTGATGCCGAGACACCCAGTCAGGGATCCTACTACGGTAGCGGGAAGCTCTCGACTAAGTAGGTTTTGATAGTTGCAGTGCCCGAGGGGAAACCTTTGTTGGTTCCCCAAGACTGTCGTCCAGATTAATTATTTCAGCCTCATACGACACAGCTGCGTGAGTAGTGTGAAAAAGGGTCAAGAAGTTCGATTAGTGCATTGCTTGCAGGGTATAGTCTGATGTTGCAGCTCCGGGCGTTCGCTGTCGTGAGATTGTACGCCACGTCATCATGGATGCTACAGCCGCCGAGTACCTATCCATCTATTTAGCTAGATAGTATCACAAATAATGCTTACCGCAAAGCATCTACCTCTATGCCTGACCTGGTGAGATGTCTATATACCCTCACTCTAGAGCAGCTAGGCTACTATCGCGTCGGGACGATATATCTTCCTTGGTCTGTAGTCTGCAGCTACCACCATCCGCCACAGGATCAACTTACCGTCACGGCTGCGAATCGAGTGTCTTGGCAGAGCGAGAGGCCGCACCATGGGTCAGGACGTTATTGCTAATTGACCTGGGACTCGTCTTTCTCTCCATGTAGCTTAGCTTTCTGGTTGATATACTGTGACAATTCTGCAAAGTAGGTCTCGCGGCAAACCGGGCACCTTTATGAGAATAGTCCGCCATAATACTTACATATAACCAATAGACGTCAGAGCTTCGCCCATCTATGAGCGCATTCCGTTTTCCAAGTATACACCTAGAGTTGACTTTGTGAGCATGATCCATGACATGGAGAGTGCGCCATCCCGCCTTGCCAAGAGATCGGACTTGCTAACTCTAACCGCTGCCATGTAAGTATAAACTTTACGATTGGCGTCGCCCTTGGGAGCGCTTGTTTAGACTACAGCTAGCGAGTCTCGAACGTTGTGACCTGACAGCCCAGTTTCAGATAGCATCAGTCAACTGCTGGTCGTACGTCTGTGATCTGTCACAAGATACAATGATACTTCGATGCCCACTTGCTTTTCGTTGCAACATCTTCATCAATCGGTGAGGCCCGTATACATGGATATCTCAAGATTAAGAAATCTAAACCAGCTCGCACTCAATCACGTTCTCGATGTCCGACTGTCCACTGCTCCAGAACTTGACAATCTTCAAGCCGAGTCCGCTTCCTTCAATCAACTCGTGCCAGTGGTTTTCTGTGCGTTCGACAGCCGAAAGTTGCGTCATCATCAGGATATCACCAGCAGTGGCTTCCCAGTAAGCACCGGTACGGGGAATGACACACTCAAAGATCAACAGCTTGCTGTAACCACGCTTCATGGCCTTGGCAAGGGGAGACAGAATTTGCTTGCACACATCATCAGGCCAGTCGTGGAGAATCGAGTGCATGAAGTAGGCCCGGGCACCCTTGATGGGCTGCTCAGTCAGGAAGTCGTGGCCCATCAGCTCAATCGAGGAATCGATTCCCTTGACATCGTTGATAACCACAGGCAGATCCTGAAGGATGAGTTTCTGGTTACGAGTGGTTAGTAACGGGACCGTTTCAAGTCATTGGCAGATCATGGATACTCACACCAGGGTGATTAGGATAGAACTGCTTGAACTCGTTGATGTCGTGCCCAAGACCACCGGCAACGTCGACTACAAGAGGTGCGTCGGCATCTGCACCGGGGAACAACGTCTTCTCAACTGGGTAAACCGACGAGTGCATCCACGGCAAGCGGCCTTGCCTGTATCCACCCACTATAACACATTCCTGGTCAGTATTACAGATATCAATCCCATCCAAAGAGTGTAAACACTTACTGTGATGGTTAGTGTGGGGTCCTAAGCCAACAGAGCGAAGATACTCGAAGCAGTTGGGCAGGTCAGTCTGGTAAGATGCGTGCATGGCAGTGTGGGCGGCATGGGTAGGGTTCTGCCACTTGGTCTCGCGAAGGAACTTGTAGAACTCGATCGGGCTGCGACCGATACCACCAAGGCTTAATGCGAAGTTAGCTCTGCATCCTACCGAAAGATTGTCTCAAGCCCAGACGACTTACAGGGCAAGATATCCATCTCCAATGACCTCGAGACTCATTGACTTGGTAAAGTTCTTGAGCTTGTACTCATCCTCGCCAGTCTCCTCCAGGTGACCCATGGCGCAGACATGGCGCAAAAGACGGCCTAGACACGGCTGTAAGCTTAGAACACCATGTAGTGACCCGTATATTGACCACTAACCGAGAAGAACAGGGTCCATCTCCAGAGTCTTGGCGAGGTCGACCACATTCTGAGGCTTGTCCACACCGTTGTTGACCATGAGCTTCCACAGCCCGACGTCAACACCGGTGATCAGGGCTGCATTGAGACCAGGCTAGCAAACTTTAGCACTTGCCGTTGTGACACACTTCATCATGGAGTAGTGACTTACATCAGCCCACGTGTGCTGGAGCATAATCTCACGGGGTGTTTGCAGAGACTGGACAAGGCTTCGGGCCTTGAGGAACAGGTTGTGGCGAGTCTCCTCATCACCTTCAGTGAGGCTTTTGTGCAGACAATTGATATCCTCGATCAACCCTGCCACGGCTCCGAGATCGCTCGCGCGAGTAGCGGTTGAAAGATCAACTGATTCAGCCATGTTGAAGAATATCGATAGTACAAGTCAAGTAGTAAAAGTGACAAACGTAAGGGTGGTTATCGAGAATGCTGGGGAGGGAAAACTTGTATCTATAGTGCAGTAGCTCGTAGGGAACGACAGCCTCAGGTCGAAGCTCCTAGCCCCTGAGTCTTGCACACAGTGATTGCTCTAGTCATGACTGCCGGGTCCCACCAGCAAGCTGCGTTGGCCAGTGTAGCCCATTTCAGTACCAAGTACATGAAGCTACGAGGGTATGACCCGACATAATTAGAATCAGCGTGGAGAACCACGCGGTCACAGAGTAAATCACAAGGAACGTGGTGGATAAAGTAGTACAGCTCACTCCTGCCATCGAGGGGGGAGTTTGGTTTCACTCTAACAGCAGATTCAGGTTTCTCCTTCACTAATGTAAGCTAAGGAATAGTCTGTTCCTGAGCTTACCTCAACCGAGTTAACCCTTGCCTGTCAAGAATGACATCTTGTATGATCCCCAAGCCGAGCATCCGGTTGCGTGTTCTAGTCCACCCGTTCGGTGGGCCATATCAGAGCCCACAATTAGCGATGATGCGAGCTCTGAGCTTAAGCAATTGTGTATCAAATCGAGACAATTGGTTTCCATTTACTCGTGGGTTGGAGTCGGCCAACTACCTACCTAGTTGCAAGGCCCGCAAAAGCAAACGGTAGCCAAGCCGCTTTTACCACGCATAGTAACACTCGGATTTTGAACATGAACATGTACTAGATAGGTGGTATGTACTGTGTAGACGCTGTAGGAGTCAAATCCTAGCAATGTTATCCGACACTAAGTCCGACCATTCGTGCCCCATTATCGTATGTTGTATCCATTGTGGATAACAATTTTAATGGATACGTTCTGAGTATCCCGGAAGCCGCGTACATAACGCACTCCCTAACACATACTTGGACTTCTACGGAGACTGAGATGCCAGACGAGGGTAGCTTCTGACGAGCAATTTGCTGAAACAATTTCCCGAGAGGGCCAAAGCGAGAAGGGATGCTTGGAAAGAGACGACTTCTTTTTAAACTTTTAGTATAAGCTTGAATCAATTAAGTCAAAGAACGAACCTTGGACGCATCTCCCTGTACCAATACCCCACTGTGATTTCGTAGTATCGGTTTGATTGCCAGTCTTCCGGTATTCCGGCATTCCGGGCGGAGAGTCTGACTGTCCGACGCTAGGATGTCCACAAAAGAATCGGACAATCCTCAAAAAGCGGTGAGTCCTGGTATCTCGGGTTTGGACGGAAACGTATGCCCAACAGATGGCGCCCGCTGGAAGGTGGCTAGGTAAAGCCTTAGTTGAGTGATATGATGAAAGGGGGCTGTATCGACATTGGTCTTGTCGCCTCGTCTTGTTGAGTTTGGCATGCTACCGCTGAAGCATGGAATTCTTGTTACCCCAGCTGGTTCTCATATTGAGAACCACGCCATAGGATTCTTGTAAGTGGGAGCATCTACGGATAGCGAGATTGCGATTGATTCAAACGTTTGCAGCATGACTGCCCCTGTTGATCTCTCCGAACTAAGACGAGCACTAGACCACCCGTCAGATCCTTCTCGTGTCCTAGTCCTCCCCTGTGGCGGCAAGACATTCTTCTCATTGTACGTATTGGGGTATGGAGAAAGGGATAGCTGAAATCCACAGATGAGTGACGTGGAGCTATTACAGGGCCGCTCTGTATTATAGCAGCGTGATCAGGGTTCGGCACGATCAATGGCCGACTATATGGATGAGACTTGCTGCAGGACTGTCATTGGAGCCGGAGTTGATATAAACCAGATATTGACACTTCCATCTAGTCTCCAGATGCTACAACTGCTAGTCCAGTGAACAAACTTTTCCACGTGGTTCCCGTCAGTGTCACGCGATCTATCACCTACATAAACTGGGGCATCTTTCACAGATACATTGTAACATTAGAGGATCGGGTTCCAATCTCTCGGGCTCCCCTGCCCTGATACTTTAGTGCCAAGGTTGTATTGAACTATTCTAGTGACGCCACTGAAGGGATTGGCAGGCATGTGGTTTGTAGCGTTACCCCTGTTGAAGCATTATTAAAACACTTCAGTCTCAGCCGCCAGGTTCGTCTGACGTCTACAACGTCTATTGGCCTACCACTTTGTCACTTGCTACTCTTCAAAATGGTAGAGGACAACAAAGGGCCCATGATACTCGCGGTCTGTTGGACCTTTACAGCTCTGGCTCTCATATGCGTGGCAGCTCGGCTTTTTGTACGAGGCGCGGTCCAGCGCAAGCTGTTGAGTGATGACTACTGGATCATCCTCGCCTGTGTAAGTCTTGACTCATCTCGAGGAGAAGCGCACTCCTAGTGACTGAATGAGAGCCAAGCTAATGTCTTACTTGCACGACAGATATGCGCCGTCCTCTCGAACGTCCTAGTCTCGATATCCGTCTATTGGGGCAACGGCAAACACTTCGCGACCCTGACCTTGGAACAAAAACAAAACACAATCAAATGGATGATGGCAGCATACTTCCCGGGAATCGAGACACTCGGGTTTCCAAAGCTGGCCGTCATTGCTCTTCTCACGAAATTGCTCGCCCCCAGTAGACTTCATTTCTGGATACTATGGGGCATGGGCGTTGTGTGCTGCCTGTCGCTAACAGCGATGGTGATGACCTTGCTGTTGCAATGTACACCTCCGAGAGCCCTTTGGGATCTTTCACTGCCAAGAAATTGTCTGCCTTCTTCAAGATTGATTGGTTTGGCTTTCTGGGCAAGCAGTAAGTCGACATGCTTATCGTGGTCACTAACTTCATAGAGTGACTGACAATGCAACAGCATTCTCTGCCTTCCTCGACTTTTACCTCGCCGTGTATCCAGCAATAATTCTTTGGAAACTGCGAATGCCCGTCAAGAAGAAGATAGTACTCAGCTGTACTCTTGGAGTAGGTCTTGTGTAAGTTCTCCGCCATCTAAATTGAGTATCAGTCGTCTAACAAAGAAAAGCACTGGAAGCGTCGCTATTGTCAAAGCCACCGGAGTACCAACTCTTGCAAGCCCGGATGTCAGCTGTAAGCTCTGAGCACTACTCAAAGACAAACCATTGAACTCAGAACTAACGCGCAACTCAAGACAACCTATGTGACCCATTGTACTGGACGTCGTTAGTGTTGCCCGGCAGTCTTACTTTGAAGCTGAAATCCACTAACCACTCTCATGAACAGCATCGAAGGCAACTTGATCATCATCGCAGCGTGCATTCCAGTCCTACAGCCCCTTCTCGAATTGATCAAGGGTCGTAAAATCTGGAGTTCCAGCAAGGATACCAGCGGTCAATACCACGACTATAGCAGGCAAAGCTCGCAGCGCCATCCTGGAATCGAGTTGCGCAGTAAACCTAGGAAGAAGGTCGACGCGTATGGATTTACAATTCACGCCAAAGACGACAGCGAAGAGAGCATTGTGAGCCCGCAGAAGCAGCCTGCGACCGCGTCATCCGGCCGACAGAGTGAAACATATAATTCCAATGATGGCATTGTCAGGACAAACGCCGTCACCATTACTTATGATCACGGAGAAGAAGGGCCATCCTCAGCCACGACACGCTGGGCGGCGGTATGATGCAACTTGATCCGAGTATCTAGAAAGAGAGACCTATGGATTCCATGAGTTGCAGTTGAAACCCAGTATCGGTAACAGCATTTGGAATCCTTGTGGTCTCTATCGTGCATAACCAGATAGAGAAAAGATGCCTTGCTTCCGACCCATGCTTCAGTTCAACTATTCGTCGGGATTGAATCAACTATGGCGGCCATCTATGAGGGCCTGAGAAGCCAATAAGTAAGCGTATACGCTTCACAGATGCGGACCAGGAAGCTTTTGTGAAGTGTTGGGGTCACATGCGTTTATTAAAAGGCAAAGAGTTCAACATCTATTGCTATAGATCGAGTAAAATTATGGCTTAGACCAAAGAATTGACGTAGTTCTCCAGATTCGTGTATCCATTCTTGGCGATAGCCATGCCGTCGCTCTTGTTGTTCGGGTCCAACCCATTGGCCCTCTCCCACGCATCGGGAATACCGTCACCGTCCGAGTCAGTAGGTGCTTTGTCCCCTGCAATATTGCCCGGTCCGCCCATGCTAGCTTCGTTGGAAATGAGAGCGCCTTCTTTGCCCCAGGAGCGCACTTGGTTAATGAGCTGAGTATCGACACTATCACGAGACAGCGAAGCACCAACGCCTCCGAGAACAACGTCCACTGCTTGCTGGGGCGAGTGGAGAGTGTTCGGACCGGAGTAGCTGTAGGGCGAAGATTGGAAGTCCATGTTGGAGTAACACTTGGATGACTCGCAAAGAGCGGTGCCATCAAGGGCGCCGTTGCGGTTCGAATCATAGAAGTTATTCTTGACGTCTGATGAAAGTTTCCAGTTAATGCTGCACGTAACAAGTACTACTCGAATGTAGAAACAATACCAGGGGCAGCAAAAAATACTCACAAGCATGGAAATTCTTGTTTCCTCGTGTAAAGGCCGTTGCGCTGGTACTAGGCCCAGAGATGAAGTAGTTGTTGATGATATTGGCGCGACTTTGGCCCGAGCTATCACCGGCAATGTAGCCGCCGCCGCCACCCCAATTGTAGACGACCTACGCGTAAAGGTTAGAATAGTGATTGTCTCCTCCAGGTCTGAATAAAGGGACTCGCATTGTTCTGGAAGTCGTTTACACCCTTGACTTTGGGGTTTCTTGTTTTGTTGTCAATGTAAAGGTTCCGGAACAGGCTGATGCCGCCATCCGTCTCCATCAGCCCGCCGCATGAGTGCGTCTCGAGTCCTTGAGCGATGATACAATTCTGGATTGTGGTATCGCCTGTATCTCCGCTTATGGAAAAGGTCTCGTCGCGACCCCATGAGACACTAACATGGTCGAATATTAAGCGTTTCCCGGAGGCGATGGTGATGGCATCCTTTCCTGAGGAGCCGCCTCGGCCCATGCGCACACGAATGTATCGCACAATGGAGTCGTCCGCGTCAGACCAGGACCAACCGTCACCGTAGATGGTGATTCCCTGCTGCCGTCAGTCCCGAGAAGAAGAAGTATTTTGGTAGTGACGACGCACACCACCTGGGGCTGTTTGGCCAGCAATGTAGATCTTGGATTTGACAACAATGCGTGACTCGATCTTGATGACACCGCCAACATCGAAGACGACGATACGGTTCGGCTTGGACACTGCGTCCCGCAAAGATCCCGCACCTGAGTCACTATCCACGGTTAGCCTCGCCAAGTTTCATCTTTATCTTCACCCAGGCTCATCATACTTGAGATTGGTTACCTTATACACCTCACCATTGCGTCCACCAACAGCGTTCCTTCCGAATCCCTCTGCTCCAGGAAAAGCGAGCTGGGCTGCTACGCCTTGGAGTAGCAACGCGGTAGCAGAAAGAGAGATCTTCATCGCAAAGTAGACTTCAGTCGAGGACTCGAGATTAAGGCAAGACCAAATGCCACAGCCTGAATCGCCGCACCATACCTGGCTTTATACCCTCATGATATCTCAGACTTGACGCTTTCTCCCTTTTGGAACGAACATGAAACATGGTTCCGTAGTCTGTATTGGGAATGAATGCCGTTTTGGTATTGGTTCGAGGTGCCCATTGCTGGGATCGCGTTTCCAATATGGACCGATTGGTGGAAGCAATCCCTGATGCGTTTCCTTTTGTGGGGGAAAGAAACCCACGTCTCCCATACAGTATAAAAGGGGTGTTGTTTCAGGGCTCTCGTTTCGAGTTGCAAGAGACCTTGTGATATAAGTCATGTATGATTGTTGTATAACTATAATGCAGCCCCGTGTAGGGGTTCAAAAGTTTACACTTACTTATATCTCTTTCCAAGAAACCTCAAGATCTACCCACGCGTCAACAAATAGAGTCAATAAACCTACAAACTGGAAGGAACCTAAAATACTAAATTCAAGTTTTGTCAACAAGTCGCGTTTTGCGATAGGATAGAAGCCACGTCAAGAACTGAACGTATCATAGAATATCCATTACAAATTGAGTCCGTAACCTTCGCAAAAGTATAAGATGAAAAGTCCTACTATTTATTGGTAACTCATGGCTAAGGAAGCTGACTATTTCTGAGCATTACAATAATTGTTCTCTCTTGACTTGGTCGAAGGCTGCGTTTCTGAATCGATGGTATTGCTTTGTCTGTCAGACGCTGGGAGATTCTCCCATTGGGTTCTATATCTTCTTATTACACTGAAATAGCACCCAAAGGTCTGAGAACAATTATCCTCCATACTGGTTAGTTAGCCAACTATACTCTTGAAAAAGATTAGAACATGAGGAGAATAAGTTCAAAATGGCACGCGAGATGAATGAACTCGCAGGTCCAAGTAAGATTCAAAACGACCCGATATCATCTGACATATTCAGCAACCTATCGTATTGAAATCTCTCATTCTATGGTAAAATAGGACTTAACCCCTACCGACTATAAGTTTGAACTCGCAGACTTTATTTATCCAGTCATTGAGCCGGAGTTGACAAAACTCATTATGGAAGTAGCAAAGACTACAGTCTAATTGTTCTTTGGCATCACTTCCACCACGGCATCCCAAAACTAGGAGTATTATCAGATAGTAGAATGAACTATTGACATCATATCTATCATGTTTTCACCTGTGATCCTGCGGGACAAGCCAAGAAGTCCCGATCGTCTATGTTCTTATGTACGACCTCACGACTGCCGGGCTCATATCCGATGAAAAGCCACGATTTACGACGAAACGAATCAAGTCCCTGGTTATTGAACAACTATTACAGGTCACAATTCTGCTTGGTATTGATGTGGAAAATGAGTGGACTTATGGCATGGGTGTAAGCAAAGTCTTGGCAATTAATTACAAATGTACCCACTTCGTACTTTACTTTCAAAGGTGAGGACGGGGACCTGGCGATCAAAGAACCATCCAAATCATTAATGGACCGGCCGATTCAACACTTCCAAGGTAGAGTCGGGCTTTTGATAACATCTACTCAAGGTCAAGAAATCTGGTTGCCAGAAACAGAGATGCCAATAGCGTGGACTTGGATCCGTGACCAACAGCACTCAATTATGTCCTTTCTCGACAGCCGCTGATACAGTACGCAGAAGACGGACATTTGTTTATCCTCGCTAACTACCCAAAATGGAGACCTTTGGTGTCATTCAATTCGCGATATATATTCTTATCCTTGGCAACTTTTGCGGAATGGTCGTTAAGCAACATGGCTTACTACGTGAGGGCATGTTGGTGAAGAATGGCAACACTAATGGAATGTTTATCATGTATACAGCCGACTGCTACCACTGCGTAATACTATGTAGTGAAACCCATCAGGGTTGGGATGCAACGGCTTTCTACACTATAGACGCAATGAAACAGGTCGGGCTTGGTCAAAGTGGAAGGTCGTTTCTCAACTCATCATGCTCAACTTGCAACCTTCCACATTGGTGATGGTCTGCAACCTCCGCAACAATTCAGGGCCTAGTGCCGGTTCCCTGACCTCTAAGAAATCGATTCTCCTGGAACGATGTGACATTCTTAATTCGGGAGTTGGGGTAGTGTCGAACCAACCCGCACCCTCCACCACGGGACTCAACGACAGGTCGACAAGTGCATTCTCGGTTACTCGAAGCTCCAGGTCTATCTGGTCTACAGCCATCCTATTGCAGCATCCTCATAGGAACAGAGGGTCAACGTGGAGGTGATCTTTCCCTCTTCAGGAATAACGTCTAGTAAAGACCCTGGCCGGCCCTCAATAATGGAGGCATAAACAGGGGTCGATACGAGTCGATGTTCTCAAGATGGCTAGACGATCTGCACGAGAAAAACAGAGCTTCCTGTTCGATACCCGGCAGTCCCGAGTAAGAATGGCATTTGACTGGCCGATTGGACGATTCTCACCATCAAGCTGAGTCTTGGCTGAGCTTCCAAGCTTCACTGAGCTGACCAGTGGGGGTCCATGGTGAATGCCGAGCCTAGCCTGAGAAGAATTGCAAGAAACCCCAGCATTCACCAAGGCCTGGGGTTACACCATGTCGTCTTAATTCACAGCTCCGAGATTGAAGCCGCGGCTGAGAGGATCGACCTTGGGTTAATTTTAACTATATAAAGTAGCTTTGCCTCCCCGGTTGAGTTATCACGACTCAGCAGCACCACTTCAAACTCCAACGGAACAAGTCATCCCAGCTCCACACAACGCTCTTCCTAGTCAACTGGCAAGATGAAGGCCGGTCTTCTTCTCCTCGTGGCTTCCACGGTCTTCGCTGCCCCTCTCGAGGATATCTCTCCTCGCGCCGAAGCCGTGCCCTTCCCCATCCATGAGCTCGAGGCCTACTATAACGCGGCTTATTCTGTCAAGCCCACCGAGGACGACGCCATCTCGAAGCGCCAGTATGCCCGCGACACCTTCAACCAGCTCACTGACGGCACCCCTTGCCGCGCTGTCACTTTGATCTGGGCCCGAGGCACCACTCAGGCTGGCAATGTCGGCGAGCCAAGATCCGAAGGACCGACCTTCTTCAACGCCCTTGCTGCCCGCGTTGGAGCATCCAACCTTGCCGTCCAGGGAGTCAACTACCCAGCCAACGTCATTGGCTTCTTGCAGGGCGGTGACCCGGCTGGAAGTACTACCATGGCCAACCTGGTCTCCCAGGTGAGTGACAGACTTGCTGCAACTACCTGGCATGGGTTCAAACTGACACATCTATTCCAGGCTGCTTCCAAGTGCCCCAACACCAAGATTGTCCTTTCCGGCTACAGCCAGGGCGGCCAGCTTGTTCACAACGCTGCGGGCAAGTTGTCGACCGCTCTCACCAACAAGATTTCTGCCGGTAAGTCGCCTTTTTGACTCGTATAAATATCAGGTCCAAGGTGCTAACATGCAAAAGTCCTCATCTTCGGTGACCCGTTCCGTGACCAGGCTGTTGGCAAGATCCCCGCCTCCAAGGTCAGAATCATCTGCCACTCCGGTGACAACATTTGCGAGGGTGGAATCATCATCACCGACCAGCACCGCAACTACGAAAACGATGCTGCCTCGGCCGCAACCTTTGTTGCTTCGCTGGTTCGATAGAGGGTGTTACCAGGAAGGGATAGAGCCATAGTCAGGGATGTGAAATGAAGATATAAATGGCTCTCCAAGACTGCATTACACTCTAATAAGTCTGAAATCAGTAGAATCAATACATAATAGTCGGAATTAACAATCCACAGTCTCCTCGGTGGCTAATAAACCTCTACTGAGGTCGTTGCCATCCTCACCTAGTTGCACAGCTAGCTATTAAGTGTCGGCATGTAAATATGGCCAAGGTCATCATAAAACTGGTCTCTGCTACTCATTCTTGAAGCAGCTTGGGCTATAGTCTCGTCCAAATTTCAGTCGAGTGTAATAATAATGAAGTTTGAGACTTCTTCGGTGAAGTAATAAGCACTCAATTTGGCAGCCACAACATCAGGTACAAGTTTCGTCACGAGATGGTAACTGAGCACGATCCAAGTCGATTGATAAGCGGGCCGTTAAGCAATATGTTTACCTTTCACAGCCAATTTAAGTCCCTACCACAGAATTGGCTCAGCACTCCTTAGTAATAGTCAACGAAAACTGGGAGGAGTAGGTATTACATATAAAAGAAGGTTGAGAATCTGTGTAAGTAGCCACGAACGACTATGTTCTCCCTAAGGTATTCCTCGAGCTTGTCCATAGACATGTCCATCCCATTCTTCGACGCATCATCCTCGAGTCAACTTGACCGTCACAGATCCCGAGCCGCTCAAAGGAACCGACGAGCCCCCACGGTGCTTAGCACTGCCTTTCGCATCGACCTTCCACGTCTCGGAGGCCGTCGATTCAACCCACACTGTAACCTTGGATGCAGTTGGAGATCCCTTCTGCTGTGCGATTGTCACATCAAGAGTGCCCTTGTCACTGTAGCTAAAAGTCTCAATGGCGCCGGCATCAATCGTCACAAGCACCTTGAGCGGGCCAACGAAAATTCTTCTGCGAACTGGGTCGCGGGGCTGTACTTCCACGATGCTCTTCTTGTTGTTCAAGATGCCGCCATAAGCCACCAGGCCCAACTCGGAATCCTCGGCGACGTAGGTGCCCGAGTTGAGTGCCATTCCAAGGAAACCAGGGCCGTAGTCGCCGGTGATGCCGTCCCATTTCAGAGTATCAGGGAACGAGTGAAACGCGGCACTAGGGAAGCCATCCTGGTTAATGTTGGATAGCGGGCCACTTGAGCCAGCGTAACCAACGCGAAGTAGATACGAGTCCTTGGGATCATCGCGGAATGCGGCCAGTAGGACCTGAGAGTTTAGACCGGACCCATAGTGGTGTATCTGGCGCTCGATGCGTTGGAGCTTGCCTCCGTAACTGCTCTGGTTAGTAGCCTTCTTGCGCGGACGATTGGCTTTTTGTCTCTTACATGAAGTCCCAGTAGCGACGCGAATTTCCGTTCCATCCCCAGTGAGGAACATTGGGGGTGAATCCCAAGACACTATTGATGGTCTTGACCTTGGACTCAGTCATGCCAAAGTATCTAGCAATTGGTTAGAAACCCAAAAGAAGACATGGAGAATATTGAACTGACCTTGTCCAGTAGTAAACACCTTCTTGCCCTGTAGAGTCCCAAGCCATCTCACTTCCATATGGAATTTCTTGCGAGTTCCACCACTCAGCTCGAGCACGCATGGCCGACTCTACAGCCCTTGCCGCTGCTGTCTTGCCTTCGCGCTTGAGATCGGTGAGAATCTCACCAAAGACTGTCTCGCCCATCAACCCAACGTCTCTGTACCCAATGTCGTTCTTGGTGATGCGAACCATCGTCTTCTGAGCTTGGTCAAGGTACCAATCCCACTTCCGAGTGACAAGCTCTGGGTAAGCCCTGGCCACGCGGTAGAGTGACCAGTAAGCGGCGGCCACATGAGCATAGTTGTAGGCTCGGTCAATGTAGTTGGCCTGCTCCTTGTTCCAAGATGTCCAGCTGCCCCAGTTGATGCTCTGATCATAGGCAAACCCCGGAGCTGCCGCAGGGTCATAGAAGAAGAGCGACTTGCGGACGGCGTAGTCATTCCTCTGAATCTTACCCCAAACAACCTTTTCCACAAATTCTTGCAGTTTCTTAACCTCTGCCGCGTTGGGTTGGATGACCTGCTTGACAATCGCCGCAACGTAAGCGCCGGTTCCGCCTTCATCGCTCAGTCCAGCTACCCAAGCTCGCGCATTCTGCTCGACAATAGCACCCTTCTCGTAGTCGTAGGTCATGACAGATGGAGCTCGGCCAAAGATGTCAGACTTGTCAGTGTACCAAGCTTTGGTCGTGAGGAAATTGCCCAAATCACTCAGTGCCTCAGTCGTTGGCTTGGTGATGTAATAGTGAACAGTCTGCACTTTTCCATCTTGGTACTCGACAGTCAGGCGTACCCTTCCCCAAGCTGAGGATGATGGCGTCACAGTGTATCTGCCAGCAGCAGTCTCCTCGAGTTTCAATGCTCCATCTGGCGACACAGAAATGGAAGCCACCTTGGAGCTACTCCTCAAAAGCAGTTGAGCAGGAAGATCCCGTGGAACAATGTATCCGGGTACACCAACTGCCACGGGGGTGCCCGTATCTTCAATAGTCTCGTCATAATCCCGAACGCTTTTCGTGACAGAGAAGCGAACGCCAACTTGAAGAGACTCACCAGGCTTCAGCTTTCGTGACGATGGCGTGTTCCATGGCTTCTGGTTGACCCATTCCTTCTCTGCCCATGCCTTGGACAAAATCTGCCACTCATAGAAACCCTCAAAGGTTTGACTTCCATAGTTGAGGGGTTGGAGGTTAGGCTCGACCAGGTTCCTATAGGCTTCCAGCGGCGACGAAGTCCCGTTGAGGGGGGTCACGACAAGACCTTTGCCAGTACCCTTGACCGGAGTAACACGAATGTGTCCAGCATCGAGGCCAATGTAAGGATCAGACAGAGAGCAGAGCCTCTGCATATCCAGTGGCTGCCTGCTACTGAAGATGCTGTTGAACTCTGCTGGAAATCCTAAGCTTCCAACTTCAACCGTCGCCTTTCCGGTGTTCTTGACAGTGAAAAGTAGAGCGAGGTCATCAGAGACTTTGAGCCATTCTCGAGTGATGCTAAGAGGGCTGTTGGGCAGCGTAGAAGCCAGGTCTGCAGCTGCAAAACTGCCTTTGGAATCCAGAGCCTTGATTGGTTGACGAGACTTGGCTGAATCTCCATCAATCCAGGATTTGCCGCCCTCTTCACGGTAACGATAGGTGATATCGCCCCAGTGATACTGTCCGTTACGGGCACGCTCTTTTATAAGGTCATATGGCAGGAAGTCAAACGTATCGCCTTTGGGGGTCAACGACACAAGGACCTGGGCGTCCCGGACGACCCGGGCTCGAAAGTTTGGGGTGTCGATTTCGATGAAGCCATTCTTCAGGCCTAGCTTGTCTTCTTGGCAAAGAGAAGACCGAGCAAAACCAAGGATGAGAACACCAAGGCTGCCAACAAGGCTCAGAGACCGCATGGTGATTGCTGTTCTGAGAAAAAATGTAACCAAGTCCTTCGAGTTACTGACTTGCAACGAGAACCAACAGCCACAGAGAGTCAATTTATATAGCCATTGATCTCTCGGCTAGCGATCGAGCCTTCAGCAGCCTCGTGTAATCCATTTCGAATTGCCTCATTCTGCCCGTGGATTCCGAGGGAAATAGGCCTCTGATGACGCAGGTTGCGTTGCATACATCATCCAGCGTTAAACGAAGACTCGGCGTAGCTTTGGGCGTCTGAGCCCAATTGGATCGCTTGAGGTTGGCCGGGAGCTCTGAATATCGAGGGAAGGCTATGATGAAACAGTGTCTTTAGCGAATGGGACACATACGGGGATTGTTGTCCCGTATTGCCTCATGTGACTGCGGGGAAAAGATCGCGACCTTCCTAAAAAGCACCCAAGAGTAGGATTTGAATCAGAATAGCCAAACATGATTTGAGGGAAATCTTGGCTTCAGATCACCCCTACTGGGGATCATCTCATGATGCCGCGGTGATCCTTGGACAATCGTATAAAGCAGAATACAAGTATGCAATCAGATTTCAGGAATACTAGGTCAGCCAGTGTCCCCATCAAGGGAATCCCAACGATAGTCGCCAACATCGTCAACATGGTGCTGAAGAACACCATGATACGCCTCGTGGCTGCTGCACTGCTGGTGTCACTCGTGGGTGGCCAGCAAGTCAGATTCAACTCTCCAGGCAACCCAATCCTGGGAGATGGTTCCATCTACTCTGCTGACCCAGCACCTTTGGTCGTCGGAAGCACTGTTTATATACTTGCTGGTCGCGATGAGGCCGACTCTTCGACCAATTCGTTCATCATGAACGAGTGGCAAGTCTTTGAGGCTACCAATCCCAACCCATCTGGCGGGAATTGGGTGCTTCATCGAGATGTTGCTAAACCGCAAGAGATCTTCGCCTGGGCGACACCAGGTGGTGCCTACGCAAGTCAGATTGTTCAAGGCGTCGACGGTCGATTTTACCTTTACGCGAGTGCCCAGGAGAGAAACGGCGCTTCAGATGCATTCTCCATCGGCGTTGCAGTGTCGGACAAACCCGTCGGGCCATTTGTCGATGCTCATCCTAGTGGCCCCATCATCTCTCAACGAGTTCCAGCTCCCGGCAACAACATTCACAACATTGACCCGACGGTTTTTGTAAACTCGGACAAGAAGGTGTATCTATACTGGGGATCGTTCAACCAGCTCCGGGGTTATGAGCTTGCTTCTGACATGACGACAATCGTGGGCAACGTTGTTACTGTCAACACATTGACTGGCTTCTTTGAGGCGCCTTGGCTCTTCTCTCGAAAAGGCACATACTACATGTTTTATGCTGCAAACAACGCAGGCCCGGACTCGCCGTGCTCTCCAACGAGTTATCATGCATGCATTGCGTATGGCACTGCTTCCAAGCCTCTGGGACCCTGGAAGTTTGGAGGAGTCGTCTTGGATATTGTGTCTTCCACAACCTCTCATCCCGGAGTCTACGAGCTGGGCGGCAAATCATTCTTGGTCTATCATACCGCAGATGCCAAGGACGGCGGTCACTTCCGACGAAGTGTGGCCTTTGATGCTCTCAACTGGGATGATGCAGCTTCGCCA
Organism: Pseudonectria buxi; assembly: GCA_003693545.1. Taxonomy (NCBI): domain Eukaryota; kingdom Fungi; phylum Ascomycota; class Sordariomycetes; order Hypocreales; family Nectriaceae; genus Pseudonectria; species Pseudonectria buxi. The sequence continues at coordinate 33,025 of QUZG01000230.1, forward strand.
CCCAAGCCTCTCAAAGTCCAACAGACAAAGAGGCCGGTAAAGCCTCAGCCTCCAAGTCGCAACATTGCCCCTCTGGCCGTCCCAACGTCCAAGAACCGTACCCCCATCCAGTACTGGGTCGCAGCTCTCAACGACGAGCGCATCAAAGAGACGCCACTGCCTCCAGACTACTGGTCGTCTTGGGCAGGCGAGCAGTCGCCAAAGACCAACGTTTTGACCTACGCTTGGAAGAACAACGTGAGACTCAATGGCGTTGCTGTCGCCTTCTTCACCGATCAGCCTGTTGGTTCCAACGTGGGAGTCCCGCCCCCGTCTTCTTGGTATGCAGAGTACTTGAACGCGAGCGGATCGTGGGTCAAGGTGAAGTTATCGGGCAACGGGGGATATCCGACTGAGCCAAGGCTTGATCCGCCCGAAGTCAGATTCAACACTGTTACCACGACAGGATTGAGAATTACACTGGAAGCTTCGGGTGGCCCCCAGCAATTTGGCGCCGTAGGGATTCATGAGTGGTTTGCGTTTAGTCCTGAGCCAGTCCCAAGGGGTTAGAGACTGCGATGGAAGATGGATGAGGATGTACTTAGTGGATAGCATGGAAAATCTTTACTACTCGGTTGTCGTGTAAGTTGCTATACAGAGGCCGGAAGCGATGGGTTAAAGTGAAGCAAAGCAACTTGTCCGTGCATTGGTGCATCAAACAAGGGGCCTTAATCTACGGAATACCGATGGAACAATTTAGGCATAGCTATGTATAGAACAGAACAGAACAGACCAGCTTACAAAACCGGGCCTGAATCAAACAGTTGGTTTCAAGGGTAGCAGCATTGAATCGCGGCTGAAGTCTTTTCCCCAATCGCCAGCTGATTGCCGTTGTACTTTGTAGATGCAGCAATCACAACTTCACAACGTTGATAAAAATACCTGTATAAATGACGTCATGGTGTACGTCAGCTGGGCTGAGCATGAAACCCCAGTCCCAACCTCCGCCGTTGAGATTGCCAAGACTCCTCCATACACCGCTATCGCTCCCTCAAAATCGCCCATCTTTGGCTGTCTTTCTCCTGGAACAATAACTAGATAACCGTCGAGAATCTCGTAATCGACTTCATTTACCCTAAGCTAAGCTACTTCAACATGTCCGAGTCCATCCCGCAGCAAGAGCCTGCCCGAGGCGAGGCCTCCCAGCCGATCCAGACCAAGCAGCCAACGCCCAACCAAGCCATGGGTACGTGACTCTCTCCATTGTGAATACCTGGCCTGGGCTGACGGTACTTTTCCAGACCCTCAAAAGGCACACTCTGACACTGTCAACATGCGCGGTGGTGAAGGCGGCGGATGCTGTCCTGGCCGCTTCTGCTTCATCATTCCCTGTCCCATTCCTTGCAACTGCTGCATCATCCCACTTTAAATGGCTATGGATGGATCCGGATATGGAGCAGGCTCAAGAGTGGGCATCAATGCGAAATCCCTTCTTCACTTGCTCAAATCAGTCCGAAAAGTCGCGGGACCGACGCATTATTTATGCCCAAGACGAGCAATTCCGCTGGCAACGCAGTCTTGAACCAAAGACTCCGTGCTTGGTCCACTTCATCCCGCCGCATTGCTGAGTAAATGCGCATTGCTTGCGACGTGGTTAGACGATACGGTGTTTCATGCTGCTTTTGACTTCTGGCTTGGTCTGGGTTATCACCTGTCTTTGGTATATACATTGTTAATTCTCCGCAAGAGAATTGAAGCACATACAAAAATAGCACTCGCCAATTCTCACTCTTTTCCGTCAATTATTCGTCATTCTATGCTCGGTTTACAGTTTGTACCATGATGAAACTCCAAGTTTTCTTGCTTCTCGCTGCTGCGGTTACCAGTCTCGCCGCACCGCTGCACTCTCGTGCCACGAAATCACCAATATTTCTTCTTGCCGGAGACTCCACTGTTGCCGTCAAGGGAGGATGGGGTACTGGATTCCTATCACAGATTACAGAGCTCGCAAAGGGAGAGAATCATGCCCAAACTGGCGCAACAACTGTATCATTTCGCAGCGATGGACGATGGAAAACAGTACTCGATGCCGTCACAGCCAACTCCCACGACCATGAGCCAGTGGTCCTGATCCAGTTTGGACATAATGATCAAAAGCCAAACCTCAACATTACGCTTGAGGAATTCCAGAAGAATCTCGAGGTAATGGCCGAAGACGTAAAGACTGCTGGTGGAACTCCGGTATGTTCAGTTGCCCATGATACGCGTCTTGCATGCTGACTCTTTAGATCCTCGTTACTTCCTTGACCCGCCGAGACTTTACAAATGGAAAACTTTTACCCAACCTCGAGCAACGAAGAGAGGAGACCATTATGGCCGCGCAATCAGTTGGCGTCCAGTATCTCGATTTGAATGAGGCAAGCGAGCAATACGTTAGCGTCATTGGCCAAGAGAAGGCCAAAACCTATAATCGCACCAAGGACGACACGACGCATTTGACGGCAGCTGGCGGCAGGGTATTTGGTAGGATGGTGGCAGACATATTATTGACGCAGAAAAGCTTTAGTGAGTCGTTCAAAAAGCGCGGGCTTTTGAGCAAGAAAATCTGGGACGGGAAGTTTGCGACGGGCGACGAATAGTTCTCTTACAGACTGTTACCATCGAGTATACTTAGATATAGAGTAATGTTTTAATAATTAGTTCAGACGTGGGCAGTGGCCCCAAGTATCAGCAATATAGAATCAATGAACCATGCTCCCATCAGTGGATTGATCTGCAATGGACCGTGAAACGCTCAGCTTAGTATGCTGCCATTGGACTCGATTGTGCACTCTCCATCTTAGAACTCCATAACTGTTCTACCGACAAAGTACTCCCGCTTCCAATTAGAGTACAAAGCGTTGTTGCAGCATTGACAGCATCATGAAAAATCGGCCGGTCTGCCAGTTTAGTTTCTGCAATCAGACAACCCCTCATGACCTTCCAACGCGATAACATCCCTACAGTAATTACCATTTGTACGTCTGCTGAGTTAAGGGCGTCAGATAATCCACCAGCAACCGCAAGTGCTGACTACTTAGGGTAGGCCGTTAACGTCGAGTCGTAGTCTTTCTGGCGATACAATGCTTCGCCCAGCCCTTCATCAACACTACTTTTTCTTTCACTGCCGAGCAGCTATTCAAGCAGCTAGACGTGGCGACTGCGTTGGCCCCAGGGTCCACGACTCATCGGAATGAGAAAGGTTTATGCCGCATATATTGCTTTTGCAACGGTGTGAATTGCTCGAGACTCATCGCCCAACGTACGTTGTTCGGAGGACTCCGGACTCCGACATCAGAAACATCGAGGGATCTCTCACGTGTCACTCCGCAATCTTCCCTGGTCTAGGTCCAAGCTGCTGCTCAACCACTCAGAAGACACATGGCCTGCAGCAAACGTGGCAATCGAAACAGCCGTTATGAGATGTTCAAGGGTCCTGGAAGATCCAGATCCTCGGTCTCCACTTCATCCACAGTTGAGCAATGCATGCGGCTCGATATGGCTCCTAGGCACATGGTATCTACATGCACAATGTCCCATATAAGTGACCGCTACGGCGAATCCCAGCGTATCGATACCGCAGCCATGCAACAGCTCATTGACTGCCGGGGGTTGCTCGCTAGGTCATCCTGGCTTTTGCTTCCGCGTGCTGCGCTGGCTAGCTTGACTTGCATCGCGGAGCCGCCCTCGGGAAGGGCCGCTGAAGATCTGTCGAGGGATTTTCTCCGAAACCCAATCGGTACGGCAATTTGCATTGAGTTGCCGCCAAGAGGGGAAATGCTCCAGAAGGAATCAAACGATGGAAAGTATCTATATAAGCCGTTGGTCCTGACACCTAGCTTCGAATAACCATCACTCCCAAGCATCTCAATCTCCAAGCATCTCTACAGCCTACACTCTTCACCCTACAACCTCGTCTTACCAACCCAACAGCATCAAGATGTCTGCTCCGTAAGTTGGTTGCCAACATGGTTCGAGTCTAGGAAGCTCACAACAGTTCTTTTTAGCACCACCACCGAAGGACAGTTCGTTCTCCCCCTCCCCACCTCTACCGGCCTCTCTCAGCCAGCTGGTAAGTATCCAATATCTCCATACGCTGCAGTACTCATGTGCTAACAACTTCTAGGCCAGCTCATCAAGGGCGCCACCGACGATGAGGGCAACCAGAAGAGTGCTGCTCTCCTGGTCGGCGTCAAGCTTGACCTCGAGGCCGAGGTTCACCTGACTGCCCGTGTAAAGGGTGACCTTGTTGTTGGGCTTTACTAGACGTGGCGCAGGGTTTCAGGGCAAGTGGCATGAGGATCTGAGGCGGGCCGCTTAGGTCTACTCTTACTCTATCTTGTCTTCATGTAGGCGATTGGGATGACTGGATGATTGGCATATGGATGTTTGCGGAGTGAGAAAACTATACATTCTTTGATAGGTCTAATTGACTTATACCTACGGATAATAAGTTCACCTAAGCTTGACCGACTGCTTTCGTAAACGACTGCGTGACTGACAACCTCACCGACTTTTTCATGAACTGCTTAACCAGCTACGCACTTCCTTATATGATTACTCGATTGACTACTAGGCTGACTGCTTTGCTGGCTGCTTAGAATTAATTTACATTCAGTATCAATAGATCATATGAACCTAAGGACATGGTATATTATGGAAGTTTTTTTGCGGAACGAATCATGCTCTTTAGTTCAGTCAGAAAGGTCTCAAGGCCCTACGGGTAGCGCGGAAAAGAGTTACGGATACCCGTAACCATATCGGACTTCCTCAGGCGCTAATAGTTAAAGTAGTCATGCATGCAACCTGACAGGAATAAAGACTATTTCACGTTATATGGAGGTATGTAGCTACTTAGTTGGACAAGAGGTAATTAGGACTAGCAAAAAGTAACTATGGAAATATAGCGTTGTCTATTGTTCCACGCTGTGTGTTTTAGTGAAAACTTAGGCCCTGATCGGCAACGCCTTTCAAAAATATGTCTCGTTGAAACTGGTCGGATATAGGCTTATCTGGTGGCACCTTTCCCGACTTGTCATAGTAAATTGGCTTATAGCGGGGGAAGCTCACCATTCAGCACATAAACGCTTATAGGATCGCGAGCTTTGAGTTTCTTATGTACCAAGCTACGTAGAAGGTGGTATGAGCGGCTAGATGCCTAAATACAGTAATGATATATATCCTTATAGTGTTTGTGCTAGTTATTTTGAACGGTAGCCCGGCTGCCGTTCAAAATATCTATTACTTATTAGAAGGGCTAAGATGTCGGACCTTGAGCTGCCTCTAGACTAATTTGAGGCCGCGATATCGCGTATTACGGCCGACGCTAATAAGGATGATGAATGTATCTAGTAGCCGTAGCCGGATCGCGAGCGAGCCCGCGCCTATTGTTAAGCACTCTTGGCAGGACTAGATATACGATTTAAGACGTTATTTCGTATGCTAAAAGTCGTCTTCTGGAAGCTCTGTGAATAGCTGTAACTACATAACGCTTGCTAATACCATCATCGGATCGCTATGAGGGGCTGAAGGCGGTGAAAAGAGCCGCCGGATGCGGCAACGCTCTGCAACGGCAGCTATGGAACTTAAAAAGGGATATATCACGACTTTGGCGCTACCGGAAGTCACGTTTTCAACGAGACATATTTTTGAAAGGCGTTGCCGATCAGGGCCTTAGTCATAGAACTACGCAACTACCCCAGAGTACACAACTAAATATGGGGTACCGACGTTAGTCAGTCTAGATATACGGAGTAGCAATTAGATAGGTAGTCTAAGTCCATTAACATTTGCAAAGTGGATGAAACGTGAGGTATTTGGCAAGGTGTGTGTTCGCACGCTTGCCCAATAATGTCTCTCATACGTCCAGTCCTATGACTAAGCTTTGTTACCGCCTTTGATGTGACTCAAAAGCCCAGCGGGGCTTGGCCGCTGTTCTTTCTCTCCGCCCACCAAGAAATCCTGAGGTCAAACAAAATGGCAGCTATCTTCATCGACGAGAACAGCGGCAGCGACGCGGAAAACGCCTTGGGCTCGGAAGTGGCGCCCTTCCAGAGTCTCTCCGAGGCGTTTCTCCGCCATGGACCCGACGTTGAGTACCAGGTCAAGAAGAAGGACGACTCCGAGTACAAGCCCGCGGCAAAGTCAGCGTTGAAGAAAGCGGCCAGCTATGCTGCTCAGCAACGCAAAAAGCTCGATGCTGCATCCAAACGAGCTGAAAAGGAGGCGCAAGAAGAGGCCGCGCGCGAGGCTGTGCTGGAGGAGGCCAAGGCTATCAAGCTCACTGACGACCCTTCACTACCAAAAGCAGTTTCAATCAATCTCGCCGAGACTGATATTGGCGTCTGTGGTAAGCTCCGCACTGGCAATGATACGCCGGGTGAGGGCGTGCTGCGAGTCTGTGTCCAAGGTCGCGTCCAGCGCGTGGCTAAGCAGGGCAGCCTCATCTTCGTAACACTACGCCGAGGACTGAGCCAGATGCAATGTCTGCTTTCCGGAAAGCTCTCCAAAACGTACGATGCCTTGACTCTGATGCGAGAGACGACCATGGAGATTACAGGCGAGCTGTGGGAGGTTCCCGCTGGTGCTCACGCCCCGCTCAACCGTGAGCTCCGTGCTGACTATTTCCGCATCATCGCAAGAGCTCCTGGAGGTGATGATGCCTTCACCAACCAAGTGCCGCTGGACAAGGACGCCCACACATTGCTGGACCTGCGCCACCTAACTCTACGCCACGAAAAGCCCAGCGCAATCATGTTTGTGCGCGATGTTGTCGAATCTGCCTTCCACACCGCCTATAAGGAGATGAACTGCAAGAAAGTCAGCCCCCCGGCTCTTGTACAGACTCAGGTTGAAGGCGGCTCGACCTTGTTCAAATTTGATTACTATGGCGAAACATCATACTTGACTCAATCCAGTCAGCTCTACCTAGAAACTGTGCTCCCAGTTCTTGGTGACGTTTACTGCATTGAGAAGTCTTTCCGTGCTGAGAAATCTCTTACTCGCCGTCATGTAAGCCGCCCTGCCCTTTCATGCCAATGTTCGTTTCGACCTAGAATGGCTTCTCTATCCTCTGTCAACGTCTTGCTCGTTTCCGAAATGGCATCAGGATGATGAGCTAAATAATAAACGTTGAAAGCTTTCCGAATACACACACGTCGAGGCCGAACTTGATTTCATCACCTTTGACGATCTTCTCGCCCACATCGAGAACATCCTTTGTCGGGTGATTGATCTTACATTGGAAGATCCCATCGCTGCCGAGGCTATCAAGAAGTTCAACCCTGATTTTGCCAAGCCATCGCGACCATTTCTTCGTATGCGGTATTCCGACGCCATCGACTGGCTGCGAGAAAGAGGTATCAAAAACGAAGATGGAAACGACCACGTCTTTGGAGACGACATGTAAGTCCCAGTCTACCGTTTCTCCATTACTTTGCTGTAGCAACTTAAAGTTATCCAGTGCCGAAGCGGCGGAACGCAAGATGACGGACGAAATCAACCAGCCCATCTTCCTCACTCACTTTCCAGCGGGGATCAAGTCCTTTTATATGCAAAGAGATAAAGATGACAACCGCGTCACCGAGTCCGTGGACGTTCTCATGCCCGGCGTTGGCGAGATTGTAGGAGGCAGTATGAGAATCTGGGACTACGACGAACTCATGGCTGCCTACAAGCGTGAGGGTATCGATCCGAGTGGTTATTTCTGGTATACGGATCAACGCAAATACGGGTCTTCACCCCACGGAGGGTATGGTCTTGGCGCAGAAAGGTACGTTCTTTGCGATGCCATCTCTGGATGTAACTAATGTGTGGCAAGGTTTCTGGCTTGGCTTCTCAAACTGTGGACTGTTCGCGAAGCTTGCTTATACCCACGATTCATGGGTAGATGCACGCCCTAGACGCGGGATGCTTGTATGTATAGGCTAGAGAGTGGGGAGAACTTGCTATCAAATGAGACCTTAGAATGCGGTCATGTTAGGTTATGCGACATATTGTAATGCGCTCTACCATCTCCGATATCTAGCCTCCAATGATAGACTGACACCACTCCCCAAGCGCTTGGTCAAATGCCTCTGTACTCCATATCGGTCCATCCCCGTTGCATACACACAACTGGAAAAGCTTGTCTAAAAATCCATCAATCAACTCTGAACCGGGATGTCTTGAATGATTCCTGGTGTTCGGGCCCCAGCGATCCAATACAGGAGCGGCCAACACCGCAAACACGTCGTCTCCAACAATAGTCCTAATCCGTTGCTCGGCCGAAATCGGTGACAGCCAGCGGAGAGCAGACTCCTCGTAAGGCATCTCTCCCGGTAATGAGAACGTTGTCTGCGACACGTCTCTAGAAGACGTATCAGCCGGTTCTCCAAGTGTAACTCCCTGCCTACGGCCTGCCAAGCGCTCTCTGATCAGAGGAACCCAGGCAGCAGGATCTGCGGCTTTGGAAGCACCGGATTGATCCGTGATATCCCGCAACATGAGAAGCGATCGCGCTTCGACAACAGAAGGCCTAGGAGGCTCAGGTGGATCTCGCCCCTGCGTCGTGGCCTCGAGATTCTCTACCAGGCGCCAGAAGATACAGCCTGCAAATGTAAAGGCGCCTGCACCAAGAAACGGGAGAACAGCGCTGTACGCATTGGTGCACCGGTAGTACTGAAAAGGGTCCCAACGAAGGCTGTAGTGGTTATGATGCTGCGAAGCCAGAAGTTCCCCAAACTCTCTGACTGGGGTTGGCGTCTGGCCGGGTAACATTCGACTTGGGCTGTAGGCAGACAGGGAACGGCTATTGCCATATCCATCCAGACACGACGGGTTCGCATCGCCACTCGGCTCGTTTCTGCAGACATCCTGCTCTCTAGGGGGTGTAAAAGCAGATGCCCTCATATTTCTGTTAGGAGTAGAGGTGCTGTCACTTTGGCGACCGTGGTCGATCCCAGCAGCTGCGGCAGCCTCTTGGATCCTGGCTTGCAATTCCAGGCGATCATCTGCGCGGACCTCGCTCATCATGGCCTCTATGGCGGCTTTGAGCGCAGCATTCTCTTCTTGCATCGTCTGTTTGGCCTTTGCTTGGCGTTTTCGAAACGCACTCTGGGCAAGCCGGCCACGCTGACGGCGCCGCTAGTTGGAGGTAAGCGGGGGGAGCGAGGTTGTGCAAGGGGTTTGTAGTGAGTGACCTACGTCAAGTTCTGCCTTGGCGTCTTCCATTCTCACGAGTTATCGGTAATGATGCTGCTTTCCAATATCTGTTTGGTGATGTTACGTGATGTTACGTGATGTTACGAGCTTGGTGTTGACGCAGCTAGAAATTTGTCAGCTGTACGAGAGTAAGCGCTAAGTAGGATGGATGCAATCCTTGTGGTCCAGTAACCCCTGCAATCGAGTCGGCTTATGGTCCAACATCAGGGCTATTCAGATTAGCTTCTGAGGCCAGATGATATGATGAGGAATTGTTGAGAGTAGACAAGAGAGTAAGCTCTAAGATCGTTGCATCAGTTTCACGTAACTCATGGTTAGTAACCATCTTTTCATCGATAAGCGCCACGAAACTGGTCCCTTTAGGTGGTTCATAAGCCGTAACCTTGTTCCCGGGTTACCAATGTAGCAATGAAAGGCTTCCCAACTAGTGCTCTCGTACTTATCTAGATCTGATCATCCTCGTAAGCCAACCCGTTATCATCCATCCCAGTCGTACACAATCCACTCTTACATAGCTTGGTGATCGTTGCACTCGTACTAGGCCTTTTGGGACCACTCCAGGACAATCCTCTCACTGTTATAAAGACGGCTCAACTTCCCACGAAACCACCATCTTCTCCATCAACACTCTTGTACATCTTCGATTCAACACCCAATACAACCTTTACAGAACAACAACACCAAAGTCTGAAACATGGTCAAAGTCGCAATCGCAGGTGCCAACTCTGGTAAGTTTGGTGCTGGAATCTCCATGCTATTCGCTTGTGGCACCTCTGAACTCGACTGACCCATTTCTCTGACAAGGCCTGGCGCTCGAGGTTATCGATGCGCTCGTTGAGGGTCAAAAGCATGAGGTCCTAGCTCTGTGCCGCAAGGTAAGAAAAGCACTTGACGTCCTTTTGAGCTTGCCTTGCACGCCGGATTGTCTAACACTATGCAATCTAGGATCCTGGCAACCTCCCACAGTGGCCTGGTGTTACTTGGGTGCAGACAGATTACAAGGACAAGCAACAGCTGGTCAGACTGTTTGATGGCGTTGAGGCTGTTCTCAGCTTCATCGTTGTACACAATGACCCGGGCAACAAGACTGCGAAACTTCTCGTGGATGCCGCTGTGGAAGCAGGAGTCAAGCGTTTCGCTCCAAGCGAGTGGGCCATGTAAGTTTCCCCTGAAACATGTCGAATTCTCAAGAAGCTCTTTCTGAGGGCATCCAACACACCAAATGGTGCACTGGCTCAACGTATTAACCATGCTTCGAAGGAGCCAAAAACTCCACGATCTGATTTTAGAAGCTCCCTGGTATCAGGGCAAGCTTGACATGCAGGCCTACCTTCGCGAGATCAACAAGGACAAAAAGGTAAGTCGCCACAGTTCCCAGATATTTACAGCTTGGCGATTCTACGTCTACCGTATTGCATATCTATCCCTCCAGGAGTCATCATGCCTAACACTACCTATCCAGGTCATCGAATATTGCTTCTTCCAACCCGGAATGTTCATGGAATACATGGCCTACCCCAAGCAGGTTGCCAAGTATACTCCGCCCATGGCGCCATCGTGGTTGCTCGAGCAAGGGCTTATCTGGACTGTCAAAGGATACGAAGATGAGCCAATAGCGTTGACATCTGTCTCAGACATCGCCCGTGTCGTTCGACGTGCCATAGAGTACGAGGGTGAATGGCCAGAAGTTGGCGGTATCCGCGGCGAACAAATGACTCCTAGACAGGCAAAGGAATTGTTCGAAAAGGTTCGAGGTGAGTACAATTCTTTGGGAAATAATGGCTATTGTTCCAGCCACATCTTGTCATCTTCGACTTTCGTCCGCTAACATCTTTCCCCGTGTAGGCGAGCCAGTAGAGTTTGTTCTTTTGGAAGAATCGGATCTGAAAGCAGGCATTCTGAACGTAAATGCGCCTATAATTTCACACCCTTCCGTTCCAGAGGATAAACGGGAAGCAATGAGTACCGGTATCTGGATTGGCACTACATTGACTATCGCCAAAGGTGCTTGGGATGTTACGAACGAGTGGAATGACCTTTTGCCTGACTACAAGTTTACTGGCATAAAGGAATTCCTTGAGCGGAACTGTGGGCCAAAGCAAGCGCTATAGCAGTTTCTGATGGCTGCGAGTGGCTGGAGACATCCGACATTGGTCTTCGAGACGATCTCTGAGTCTACAGCTGATATGCATCGGAGCAGATAGCAAAGCGTGTACGGAGGGTTTTTACCTGCTGGATTCTTCTCTAGAAGAAAGTGGGAGACATTTTGATTACTTTCCTCAGACTAAATTGAGATTGAACCTATAGCAAGAAGAGATAAAACACCAAATTCGATATGAGACCTGGACGAATGGGAGTGCGATGATGCTCAAATGCTTGATTGTGTCCAACGTTATCGGTTTGATGTCAAACTGGACCTTTAACTATTATGTGCCCCAGAACTGAGACATAAAGGTTCAATGTCATATTACGAGTTGGACAATAAAGCATAGTCATAGTTGTACACTGGATGAACAGTACTGAGTGTCACTGGGCGTCAGTCTGAGTCATATGCATCGCGGAAACTTATTAACAGACCCCACGTCTCTTGAATGCGATTTGTAAATACAGCAATAACCAAAACATCTCTTATTCCGTCAGGACAGCCTCGACAAACATCTCAATTCTGGCTCCCGGCCACAAGATCTTGGGCACTGAAACCGCAACGGCAGTAGGCCTGTTGCCTCCGCAGAACTCGGCCATGTACTTGCCGTACGCAGCCATGGCCTCGTCGGTGATTTCGCCGCCGTGGAACGTGTGGCACTTGTACACGGCCGCCCAGCCCTGCTTGACGCCGGCAGCCTTGAGGGCCTTTTCGGTGTTGACGTAGGCGAGGCGGTACTCCTCGGTGACATCCTTGGGGATGGTGTCCTCCTCAGTTCGGCCGAGCTGGCCGGCGATGTGGACAACCTTGGCGTTTGCGGGCACAACGGCGGCGTTGGAGAGGTGGCCCATCTCGGCAAAGGCCTCGTGGACTCCAGGGGCGTTGAAGTATTGCACTCCGGCGTCAAGCAGAGTCGAGCCCTGGCCGCGGTATTCAGAAGACATCTTGTCGGGTTGAGGTTGGTGAGTCTTTAATGGAAAAGGATATGAGTTGCGTAGAGAGTGAAAGTAGTAGCGTACTAGAGATGGACTGGAGGATAGTGAGTTTAGTGAAGGCTGAGAAGTCCATCCATATCCAGGGAAAGACGGTCGTTTATATATTTCACTTCAACTGGAACTGATATCCAAAGCCATCAAGGATTGTAGTCGTTGAGGGTTTCTACATTGGGACAGGCCTCTTAGGCGGGGTGCATTTGCGGCAGCATCAGCAAGTTACCAAACTCCCGGTCGTCTCCCGGGCGGCATTGGAGAGATGCTCAACACGCCTTCAAGCGCTGAAAGGGATTGGCTCAAGCGTACTACAGCTACTCTGGTCGTGTACCCCGCTCCGGCAAGCTGATTAATAGTGCGGAGTTGTCGAGCTATGTGGCGGCGATGCAATGGCATTGAGTGATAATCCCTTGCGGAGTTGGCAACCACTATGATTAAGCATGCGGAGTTCAAGGGGTCGGCTAGGATAGATCTTCAGATAAGGTATCCATCAACCCAGGTATCGGGATTTACGGGACCCGAGGCGGGCTTCCGTTATCGACGCTCCGTTGCAATACTCCACCGATCTCTTATCTTCCAGGAGATACCATGCTCATTGAGGTTAAGAACGCCTTTATCATATCGAGATTCGGGAAGCTGAGAGATGGCCATGGGCTGAAAAGAATGTGGGGAAAAGATAGGACTGCTTCCTATAGCTGATAGACAAATCAGCAAGCAATCTACTTTGCCGAGAATATTCTACTCATGATGTCCCACAGCCGCCTGCGAGATGCCTTCGTGCGCCGACACGAGATCCAGTCGCACTACGAGTGACAGGCCACAGTACAGCATTCTCCACTCTGTATTCGAGATGGCACATTCTCCGCCTTGTGGAAGCACAACCAGCACGCTTATCAAGAACCGGGCGGCCAGCATGTTCGTAGATAGCCATTCACTAGAACGGCGTTCATCTTCAGCTGATATCTGAACGCCATGGAGCTTGTCGAGCCCAAAAGGGCCCAAACTGTCGGAGGACTGGTTCAAGAGGAGTTCCAGGAATCGGGATGTATAAGAAGTGGTGCTTTGATGAGGGTGGTGGGTTGGGGAGACTTGCAATTGTATTCACCTCTTACAACTTTCGATTTGAGGAAATGCAACGATAGCTTGAGCTCGTCGCATCTCTCCTTGATCTCTGGTATTGTAGCCAGGAAGCCGTCGGGCGACTTTCCACTCAATATCTTGGTCAGAGCGTTGTGCACCTCTTCGATAAGGTTTTCGGAGGTGAACTATGCACTGTAGGTGCTTGTCGGTTGGGCGAGGACATTGTACAGCGAGCTTTTGGCAGCTTTGTGCCACCTGGGGATAATAAGCAAGATGTCGAGACTCTTGTAGAATGGAAGAGCTTGCAGCTATTATCAGCAAGACACCTACTGAAGTACGTCCTGTTCGTACCTTGAGGATAGATAGTAAGCTCCAGCTAACGCACGCATCTCGCCCGGTCCCCAGCCTGCAGAGGTCAACCTGCACAAGTCTGAGAAACTTACCAAGCAGCACTAACAAGCAGCCCTTGTAATAGATCAACATCGTGAAAGGGCCCGTTTACCATCCTTGCAGCAACCATATCATTGAACATGGTCCCTGGAGCCTTCTGCAATTCTGCCGTGGTATGCGCGGCTACCTTCAGAGCGACGAGGCAGAGACAAATGCGATCTAGGATCACTTCGCGAATTGCGACGGGGGCTTGAAGAACCACGGATGGGCAGTGTGACGTCATCTTGGACATGAGGATATCGAGGAGCTGCTGACCGACTTCAAAGAATAGCTTCCCCTTGGCGAAAGGATCAAATGACGCATCTCGAGTGGATATGGCGCTGGAATCTGAATGACTGGTGGTCATACCATCCCTCTCAATGGACAAGGATTGTCTCGATGCTCTCGCTTTTTCTCGTCTCCCCCCTTCCGCTCCTTTAAGCAGTGGCCGTCAGCAATAATAAGTTGACTTCGTTGTGCAAGTTATCTTAGCCGGGCTAGGAAAGGCTTCAACGAGCTGGATTGAAGATACATCGCATGCAGACGCAATCATCCATCGCAAAGCCCACACTCTTGTATCTTGGCGCATCAGATTCTGACGCGGGAACAATTCTGACAGATTTTCAATAATAGAACTGACCGCTAATGAATCGTGAGTGTTGCATCCATCTCGGATACGAGCCGTGAAAGACCGAAGCTTGATTTGCCAATATCAGTGATGAATACAGACGTCATCTAGGGTATCTCCGTCTTCCGGGGCTTTAATTAAGAGCTACACACAAGTGCTGACCGGGTATTAAATGTCCGCAAGTGGGCCCTATCTGAGAGGCATGAGCCATGTAAGGGGCTGATGCTGGGTTGGAGATCCTATGGCAATTGACCGGTAAATGTCAGATGTCTTATGTACTCTGCATGGGGTGACTTTATCTTCATTAAATGGAGATGAGGCACGGAGTTGCTGAAAAGAGGATGCTAGATGGAGTACAGTGGTGTCGGCACATAAGGAACAAGCAAATCAATAGTATGCCGTGAAGGTTGGATTCTACACGAGTTCTAGGCCTCATGTTCCTACCGCAAGAGAGATCGCCCTAAGGTTTCCACCTCCAGACTAGGCCATCACAAACGTTCTTACACTAGCTCGATAGTGCTTACTCCTGTAGTTCTCGGTACTTCCGGTCAAGATTCCCCACGATAACAAACTTTAGATTTTCGAAACTGCAGCCCATTATATTGATTATGACGTATAACTAGACCTGACTACTCGCGAGAAACTACATATTGTAGAGCTATTCATAGCTTCTTTGCCTTAGAACTTGATCTTGGGGCACTTGGACTCCTTGATACACTTTCCTTGCTGCAGGGGGTAATTAGCAAACATGGATCCTTAGAACATTATGCCATGTACTTACAACGTTGAGGACGTATCCCTTCTTACAGAAACAGCCTTGGCGGCAGACGGCAATGCACGCAAAGTCCTCCTTGTATCTGGTGGGACACTTGGGGGGGCAGGCGCTTCCACAGTCGCTGTAGACCTGGTTGGCCTTTATCAAGAAGTTTTGTCAGTATTCGAGGTAGCTTGTGCATGGAGACCATCACAACTAACCGGGCAACGGGGCTTTCGCGACTCCTCGTCCGTGGGCTTCACGGGGTTGGCCATGATGCCGGTAGCGAAGAGAACGGTGAAGACGGTGGTGAACTTCATTTTCAGAGAGTTGTCTGTGACTTGATAAGACTAATAAACGAACGCTTCGCGAATGCGGGTAGAAATGAGTCCTTGTGTAAAAAGATGGAACTGTGGAGGTGCTGCAGAAGCGAGTTGTAGGACGTTTGAGAGAGATTGTCGCTGGTTAAGTATCCGGCATCCTCAGCCACGTGGCTCCGTGCTGGAATGACCTTTACATTTCTTATGATGTCAGCATTCTCACGGTGCTTGGACTGGTCTCAGCTCGTCGATGGCTCAGACGCCTCATCTTAGCTCATACGAGGGTTTGAGAGCAAAAGTGCCCACCCCTGCAGGTGGAGAAAAAGCTTAAGGCACTAAAAGTTATACGAGCGAGGTCTGGGGTAAGGATATGTATGTAATGTGATGGGATGTGATATCTTTCAACTGAATACCCAGGTAGCAAAGACATTGAACCAAAGTTCAATAGGAAATTCTTTGTGTTTTCGAATTCGATGTACAGATAGATGTCCTAGCCTCGGGCAGCGTATATATGTAATGTCAGAGCGATCAACAATAGGTAGTATAGTTACCACTAGTTGACGCTTACGGCTTCTCAGGCTTTCCCTATCGCGCCTCGCATCTCACTCTCACTGCTAGTCGAGGCCTCAATGTCTCAAGCCTTTTTCTCAGCCGCACGTGAGGGGCATAGAGCCGGAGCTTCCCGTCACAGCTGAGTTGACTTGCCAACTGAGACCGGCGTTCTTATTCAATGACCAATGAGTTGATGCGTTGGAAGGATCGCGGACACCAGGGCGACGTCGTGGGGGTGGAGAAATCCAACATTAATCATGGCTGAGAATGGAATGCGTCGTCTGCTCTCGCATAGTTTCTTCTTGGACTGAACTACGAATGGTTCAGTAAGATGATTACATGTAGATTGGTAAGAATAGGATATGCTCGATTCGAGATATTCAGGGCGGAATGTGGAGTAAGGGGCTTTTGCAGCTTGGTCTGATTCGACTGGATCATGCTTTTTCTCAGAAGAGGTAACCACATCGTCAGTACAATTAGCGTTTGAGTCATAACGGTCTTGGATTCTATTTTTACCACAAGCAATGGGAAATTCTACAGGGGACTAAGACACGTCTCGATGTCGCCGCTGGCTCAAGATTAATGTCGATCAGTCCTAGGGTTAGTAGTAGCTTGTCAAACAGATTGGTCTATCGAAGATATACCCGGCTCAGTCCTTTGTTTACTTTGGATGGTACATAGTTGCATATGAACAGCTCATTTCTTTTCGGAATCTAGTAGTAGTGTTCTACCACGTATGTGACATTTATGTCTAAGCTAGCAATGTATCTCCTATCTATCGGTTCTATCCTCCAAGGATATAGCCTAATCCCTGAATGCGTCGCAGTACTGATCGATGTATTCACCATAGTCAAGCTGAATCGAGACATCGTCCTTGGCGATAACCAACATAGACTTGGTCTTTCGGTCATACTTGGGCCAGGTGAAACCCCTTCCATTCTTGGGATCAGAGGAGGGGTTGGTCAGGAAATCATACCAGAGATCTAGCATGAACAGTTAGTCAAAGTCTTGGTGCGTAGCTAGCCGCGGTATCTCGCAGACTGCTAAATATGGAGCTTACCTTGCATATCCCTTGAAACCTCCCACTCGAATTCGGTAGAGTTTCCCCTCCAAAGATGGTGTGTTCCAAATACGAGCGGCATCTCGGCTACAAGTTACAAAGGTTAGCACCAAGGATGAAGGAAACAAATGTGGTACAATTGTTAGTTTGGACTTACCACTGTGAGCAGCGCCGATGAAGGGAACAGGCGAGATGTTGGTAAAATTGCCTTCGTAGTGGTAGCGGTACGTGACGTAGTCGTGGTCCACACGGTTGCTAGTGAAGTGATCAATGTTAGTCATTTGATGCTCTGAAGCTGTGGCTGAAGGATATAGGGATAGTACTTTATCTCAACCATGTCTGGGCAGTTGATCTCGTCGTATCCCACTTGGTACTGCTCTTTGGTCATGCGCGGCACCGAGTAGTTGAATCCCAGGCCGTAAGCAGCAGCTTCTTCGCTGTTTGCGCCACAAAGCAGAGGCTATAGGGACACATATTAGTATTCAAGCAATACACAATGTCAGTTTTGTCCCAGAGAAAACTCACAATGTCTGCCACCTTTTTCTGCGCGAGCCTGTCGGTCATGTTGGAGTAGATGGTCTTGTTGTCGGCTATCGTGTAAAAGTTCAGCTTGAAAGCGGCCATGTACTGGCTTAGTGCGCCCGGGTTGATCTTCCTCATGCATTCAAACTCTTCCTTGGCGTCGAGGTGAGCGCAGCCCACATACTGTGCCAGGTAAGTGAAGTTGCTGTGCGGGTAGTCCTGGCTGATGACCGAGTGTCCGCAACCAGAGTGTGCGATGAGTCCGGTGACGATGGGATCCTCGTAATGGGTATACGGCCAGTATGCGACTGAAGCGCCACCAGCCGACTGGCCCCAGACCATCATGCGCTTGGCATCACCTCTGTTAAAAAAGGAGAAAGGTTAGTCTTGTGGATAAGATGTGATATCGGGGCAAGAAATCACAAGATAGGAAACATGGAGGAAACATGGAGGAAACATACCCGATTGGCCCGATGTTGTCGCGTACCCATTCCACACTGCTCTTCGTTAGCAATTGACATTGGTGATAATCGAGACGGGACAAGTCGTTGCTTACGCAGTTCTCTGATCCATCAATCCATAGTTCTCAGTTCCGGCGGCAGAGTTGGGGAATCCAAAAATGTTCAACCGGTAGCTGTTTTAATTAGTCCCCGAGTAAGATGGACAATGGCTTCGATACACACTTGATGGTGACAACAATGAGTTCCTGGTTGTCCTGAACCCACGGACCGGGCTCCTCGAGGGCAACGTTGGCTCCGTCGGTAGTGAAGCCGCCACCAGGGAAAAAGATCAACACAGGGAGCATCTTGCTGGGCGAGATGTGAAGGGGCGCATAGATATGTAGATGGAGACAATCCTCGCTCTGCGGTGCGTTTCGAACATTGAAGTTTTGGTACACGTCGTGGTAGATGGTAAAGTCGGTTGATGTGCCCTGGTAGCAGTTGTTTCCGTGAGAGGTTGCGTTGAAAACGCCCTTCATCTTTTCTTTGCGCTTGGGGGGCTCCCATCGCAGGCTACCAACCGGTGGCTCCGCGTAGGGGACACCCAGGAACTGCCTCACATCGGGAAAGGTTGAGTTGATGAAACCTTCAAGTGTTCCCGCGGGCGTCTTGACCTTGAGGGGTTGGTCTTTGGGGCGGGCGGTAGCTCCCCATACGGAGAGGGCCAAGACTAGAAGACGAGAAGTCTTCATCAGAGAGATCGCCATGACCGCAGAGCACGAAGAAGAGAGTTTCAAGGTCGAGTTATAGAGAGTTCTCTGCAGGGCTCCATTTTGACAGCTGTGGGAGACAGGGCTATACTTATAGCTCTACGAGCTGTGCTTCGTATCATTGCTATCTTGAACCGCGGGTAGTTGCTCGTTATTCCCCGGGTAATCAAGTCAACTCAACTCATGCCTGTATAGTCGTGTGGGGTTTGACACTTAGAACTAGCCCAACGAGGCAAGTATTTAGTCCAAAGAGAGCGCTTTTTATCCCGCCCCCGCGGTTATCATAACCTAAACTCAATCAAGACTGCCGCTGGGCCTCCCCCGGAGTCCACTCCAAGTCGCTATCTGCGGGTTTAAACCTCTTTCAGATAGTGAAGATCGTCTAGATTCTGTCAAATGTGTTACTAGAGACCATAGCAGTTACTTGAGATAAGAATGGTCAAGAACCATAACCGGTTTCCTTCCCTGTGGGAAACATGAGCCTTGAAGTGGTTTAGAGTGCTGACTTGTATCCCTCGTGGCTGGGTCGGTTTCTGAGTCGGCAATGCCTGGTTTTAGTGGTACATCTGAGTCATGCTTGCTTCATGTTTTACCACGGAGTAGCAACTTGGATACGCTGTAGAGGAAGTTCCGACAGACTGTACGTGATTTGAATCTGGTGTAAATTAATTTGCTTGTGCTCTGATGGAGTAACAAAATACAAGCGTCTGAGTACAATGGTAGACAAAGAGATCCTGTTTCAGAGACTATTTATTCTGGCTGCGGTTAAGGTGACGGTACACAAGCTTTTGAGATACAGCGGGTGTCAATCAAGAGTAGTAGCAGTGTGAAGACATTGCCAACGAAGACGACTCATCGAATCACACTGTATATAGCTGTGGGTATTGGTTACGGGGGCTCAGGTCTGCATACGATGCAAGATCGCAGATATCTCTAGACTCTATGTCGTGCATGGAACCTGCGTGGATATCGCTCGGAAGGTTAATAACGCGACTATGCCATTCTTAATCTTATTGATCGAATCTGCGTAATAGTATAAATGACAAGCCGTTTAATAAAAGGTACCATGCATACTTTTCGCTACACTATAAAGCACTTCGTCCAACACAGCGATCAACGCCTTCTCATCTTCTCAAGTTCTTCCGCGGACCATTGACTACTCTATTGGCAATCATCCCCCCGAGCGTTGACTCGACCATTGTCCGCTTCGTGTGCTTGTCTGGGTCCTTATCGAGCAGAGCATCGACAACACCTGCGCATACTGCTGCAGTCGCCACTCTGGTACCTTTGGCACTCCAAGACGCTGGTTCCCGCCGGATCTTGTAAGCTTCCAGGGCTGCAGCATTGATGGCTGCTTTGACAGCGTGGGCGCTCTTGTTGCGCGGAACCTCGATATCATCACTTTTTGGTTGGCGGTGTCGATATGATCGGGTTGGTGAGGCGCTGTATGAGTGTCGATGGACACGGCGTGGACGTCCTTCTCGAGCATAGTGCTTCTGACGATCAACAGAGAACCCTCTTTGGCGATGGCGATCCGGAGAATGTGTCGCGAAACCCGATCGCATTCGGTTCGATGCTCCGCGACTTAGAGATCTGACTCCGGACTTTGTTCTGCCACGTCCACGATAGTCATCCGCATAGTACCCTTCATTTGAACGTCCGACGTCATCGTCGTAGCGACTAGACTTATGTCTTGTTTCTCCGTGCTTGGGCATCTTAGAGGTTGCTTTCGTTTGGTCTAGAATGAACGAGATAGCTTACTGCACCAGGTTGAGATGCTTTAGCAGGGGCTGTACTTTAAGCTGCAACGAGATTATAACTGAACCACTGATCTCGAATGACCTGCGTCACGCCAACGTCACAAATCCTTGCATTTTCGCCTCACACGTAACGGGGAAGCATCTACTACTACACAAAAGGTACATCTCCAACTGCGCAGAAGCGACTCCGTAGAATGAGGTCACAATAGAGGGGCTGAGCCAATGGATGTGGATGGGAATGATTGTGTATACTTGTTCGCCTCATAATAGTAATGATGAAAGCCCTACAATCTCGTGTATTCTGTACATGGAAGCACGCCGAGCTGCTTCTACGTACATACAATCAGCTTGACCCTCATTACAGTTACCCGTAGGAATCGGCATTCTGACCGTCACAAGGGTAGTGTGGGTCTGTAACCTCCGCACAAGGAGATAACGCCCTTGTCAGCTTTTACTCATATGATTTACATCTCAAGAGACGAAGTACATATGCATGTATGTCAAGCATCAGGCAGATAGGCTTGTTTCTCCAGTGATGAAGGAGTTTTGTCCTGACAAGGGTGGCCCTCGCCTTGTAGCAACTTCGCCTCCCTCCAGCTTTTAAAACGCTCATCTGTCGTATCCCACGTGGATGACAGGGGAAGAAGCCGGTTCTGCCTCCAGTCCCTTGAACAGAGTTGTGTCAATATCTCAAGTACGTACCGCCATCTCCAGCTCGGAGGAAAAAGGTCACATTATGGATGCCCCCCTTCAACTTGGACCTCAAGATGTTCGCCACTCTGGTAGACGCTGCACAGCCTTATAGCGAGTCTTTCCTGACCAAGCACTGGTAAGCGCTGGAGACAGTCTTCCGAAGGTGTCGCCGCTAAAGGGTAGTCGCCAGTTGTGTACGCCCCATTCATATGCTCTTCAAGCGAAGCGGTTTGGCGTGATAGGTGTAAGTGGTTCCTCAAATATGGCAGTACTGGTCAACTGCCAAGTTCTTCTGATACCTGTAGGTTTTATCTGGGCGCGTGAACGGGCACAAATGATCTGTAGACTTGAACACTTGAAGGACCATACCACATTACACGATCTTTAGAGCGACATGCAATGATTGGATTCCACTTCACAAGCGCTGTCAGTAGCTACCGCAAGCCTCAAACTCACCAATTGTTTGATGTTGTGAAACAGATTCAGATACCTATAACATCGTTGTCTTTTTGCAAGAAGGATTACGTTAATGCTCTACAATATTTGGCAGTGATGGCAGCCCTCGGCATACTGATATAAGTCACCTTGAGAGTAATCCCTTTGGACCCCATTTAAACGATATTGAAACAATTCTTTTTGTTTCTATCAACACTAGAGGCACATAATTACTGAGCTTCGCAAAGCGCTTCATATTCATCTTTGATTATAAGTAGGCTGCAGAATAAATACCAAGTTAAGCGCACATTACCTCATCACATCGATGACGCACTTCCACTACGTTTGTGGAGCACGTAACATCATATATCTACTTGAACTTCAACAGCATCCTCAGAAGCAAACCCTCGCATCAGACAAATCGAAATCAAGTCAAGTCAAGATGCCAATCTCATTCCAAAACAAGCCGATACCGACTGCCTTCTCAAGCCCAAGTCTTGGGTCCAAGTCGGGCGCCAATCTCCCGGAGAAGATCGAGGCTATCCACAAGGCCGGATTCGATGAAATGGAACTCGCCATGCCTGATGTATTGGAGTATGGTGAGAAAATCACTGGCAAGAAGATCGATCCATATGATTTCGACACAATCGTCACCATCGCACAACAGGTCAAAGCCCTGGCAGCAAAAATCGGTGTTGGTCTCATGATGCTCCAGCCATTTTCTCGCTTCGAGGGCTGGAAGCGCGGAGAGTCTGACAAAGAACGAGAAGACGCCTTTAAAAGAGCGCGTGGTTGGATGAGAGTAATGGAGGCTGCTGATATTGGCATACTACAGGTGGGTTTGCAGAATATTGCCACTCGCGGACGTTGAATAGCTAATGTGTTACCCAAGATTGGATCTTCCGACTCTGATGCCATCACGACGTCTTTCAGCGACATGGCAGAAGACCTTGCTGAGTTGGCAGATCTATTCGCTGAGAAAGGACTGCGGATTGCCTATGAGAATTGGTGCTGGGCCACTCGAGCACCAACGTGGAAGAATGTATGGGAAATTGTCAAGCTCGCAAACCGTCCGAATCTGGGTCTGTGTTTGGACACTTTTCAAACGGCAGGTTCAGAATACGCTGAACCGACAACCAAGTCTGGATATACAGAGAGCCTGAGCAAGGAGGATCTGGACTCTCGCTGGAAAGCTAGTCTTGAAGAACTGGCGAGAACGGTACCGGCAGACAGGATCTTTCTGCTCCAAATCTCCGACGGCTACAAGATGAATCCGCCCATCAGTGTCAATGATTCGGACGACCAGCCGCCCAAGTCGCAGTGGAGTCACGATTACCGACCGATTCCTGGCCAAGGCGGCTATCTCCCTGTGAGAGACGTGTTAAAGGCAGTGCTGGCTACAGGCTTCCGAGGATATCTGTCTGTCGAAGTATTCGATTGGAAGGAGAAGAAGGGGAGTGGTGATATGGCTCGGTTTACCAAGGATTCCATGGAATCTCTTGAGAATCTCCTGGAAGAATTGAAGGATGAGCGCCTCTGAGGACCACAATAAGACCAAATGAAGAGTTATCCTTGGTTTCGAGAAAGTTTAAATGAAGCAGCATCAGCCTGCTTTTGATGAAGAAACGTGTATGTGGACCACCCTCTTTCGTGATCACGCCATATAACTCAGATTACTCTGTCTGCCTATCTGCCCGAGAGGATGTTCAGCTAGATTCAAGCTCTCCTAAAAGCCAAGATGCTTCTCATACTTCTTGTATCCTCTACCAATGGGCTGAATCAACTTATAGCTGGCGGAACTGTTAAACTCCTGGACACCATTGACCAGGTATAGTGGCGTCATCTTCCCATCGTCGCTAAAGAAAAGCTTTGGTCTTTCTCTGCGATAATACTCCGTCACGCCACCATCTGTAAACTCGACAGTCGTGTTGTATGCCAGCGTAATGTTGTTGTAGTGCCACGGCCCCTTCCAATGCTTAGCAAAGACGTGAGCACCTACTCGAGGGCCTTTTCTCCCCTCGGCAATATCAACCATGTGGTGGACGAGGAAATGCCAGTGGCCTCGCTTATCGCGCCAGAGGAATGGATCCTCACTCCGTAGCGAGGAGTCAACATTCATGAATCCAGGCTCAACCTCGAGGGTGTAAGGCCCCTTGGACTCTTTGGAATGGTAGATGTTGTTCTTTTCAGTCGCGAGCAGTATTTCTGGTGTATGATGACGAGACGTCCACAAAGGCCATGGCGCTGGATTTGTGACGTTAACAAGGAGGTTTGTTACTGGTCCCCAGCTTCGCAAATCCGGAGAGCTCGAGACCGAAATGGTATTGTTTCTCTTGATCGATCTGCAGGTATTTGGTGTTTCCCATTCCATCCCAATGAAATACATGAGATATCCGTTGTCTGCGGGACTCCAGATGGTTGTTGGGTTATGATGAAACGTGCCAAAAAGCTCCTGGGCCCATGTATATGGTCCTCTGGGTCCTGTCCTAGATTCAGCTCTGATGACGGTGCTGAATGGCCTCCAACCACCCAGCCCACATCCGTGGCTCATCTGAGATATGATGAGATGGAAGAGTCCTGGGTCCTTTCTGTCTTTGATTATGTGACCTCCCCACGAAGAGTTTCCCGCGCCATTCTTGTAAAAGTCCGGCATCGTGATGTTCGTATGGTTGTAGCCAGTCCATCGCTCCACGGGCTGGAGATCGAGTTCGCTACAGTCGAGCCCTCGCCACCCAGCATCACATCTGCAGGCAACTTTTCCAGAGCAGTCTCCATTCAAGCTACAGTCCTCGGAAGTCCGACATTCTTTGCCAATTGAGAGTCCAGCGAGGCCCAAGGACAACACCAAGTGTACAATGAATTGGAGCAGCCGCATACTAGCGAGTAGAACAAAAGTGTCTTTGCAATTCAAGAAAGCTCTGTCATTACTCGAGGGGAGAGGGGAATCGTCTATCATTTAACCCCAAACGCTGTGAACTCGGCTCGGAGCCTGATGTACCGAAACCGAAACAGATTCTGGATACGGATATAATCTGCTGTATTATTGACTCGACCCCGCAATCGCCATATGAGTGACGATGAATGTCGAGAACATACAGAAGTCTCAAGTACACAACATGGTCTTTGTTCGCAAAGTGAGTTAAGCGGATTTGGGGACTACAAATATCTTGCGCAGTATGCTTACATGAGAAGTGGCTGTCTACCTTTTTGTGAGAACAAGAGAAGGTATATCATTTAAGGCTGGGGGACTAGTCATGGGTCTTGATATTTGAGGTCTTACAGTCTTCTCTTATGACAAATGACAAGAGAAGTTTGAACCAGGCCTGGTAATCGAATGCCAAAAAGAAATGGTATCATGATTCATGTGTTATAGCCATGATCAACCGTCCTTTGAGGACTAGGTGCCTTGTTGGACAGCACTTAATGGCCGAATTGACTTATTCTCCATGTCGCAGCCTCGTAGTTGCATGACTTTGGAAAAGCAGTTGAATCGCCATGTCCTCCGAGTGTAACTGCGTCTGTTCCTTAACTCTCTAGACACAGTTCCCGATAGGTCTTTCCACGCTTGAGAAGTTGAGCCTTTGCTTGGAGTACTGAAGCTGCGGCTTCATTCCGATATCCCGAGTTCAAGTCAGAAGGTAGCCCGACTATCACAACAGTAGGATGGCTCCGACATCTACTCTAGTGTGAGACCGTTTCCGACTTTTAGCAGAATTTAAGAACATTGAAAGTGTCCTAGATAACCTTGACTACCTATGTGTTCTTATTGCTCCCCACAGTGGTGTGTAATAATCTGAATGGGCGGGAAAGTTTCAACAGCATCAATTAGTTTCCTAGCATGAATATTCCTTCGAAATGGGGTCAAGAAATGGAATCATACGCCCAAGACTAGAAACAGAAAGTTCAAACTTGCCAAATCTCCTCCATAGGTTATGCTTGCGTCTTCCAAAGCCTCAAGAGGCTCATCAACAGGTGCCCAACCACCGCAATATTGTGCGAGTTGTCGAAATACGGGAATAATCGGTCGAATTGTGGGATTACGGGGAAAATGCGCACATCATTCAGAGCGCTACACTCGTCGGAAAAGAATCTTACTGGGCACATGTTATTTCGTCTGCTCCACAAGTGGAAAGTTCTTATCTTTGTGCCGACGGCATAGAACTGGAGGGCTCGTCTCTCTGTTGCATCTTGTTCCTAACAATGGCGTTATCTGACTCTGGCATACTTGACCCTCACGATTGAGCAGAATATCCAAGTGACGACACTATGGAGCTGTCTGGCAATCAAAAGAGCTTGCCTGGTCATGTCGAAACTGATCAGGCCCCTACGCCTCAAGCGGAGACTGAAAGCCAGTTGAAATACACTGCCCGCATCTCGGAAAGCCGACAGGACGACAAGAATGCGCCTATCCCGTCGGCTCCGTCGATTGCTTCCGTAGGATTACCTCCCCCGCCGGATGGAGGCCTCAAAGCCTGGACGCAGGTCGCCATGGGCTGGATCGTCATCTTCACAACCTGGGGCTACATCAACTCCTTTGGCAGTTTCCAGACATACTACACCGAGACGCTGCCGCAATCGCCGTCTGCAATCTCCTGGATTGGATCTGTCCAGACCTGGCTGACTTTCTTCATCGGTGCCTTTTCCGGTCGGCTGCTGGATGCAGGCTTCTTTGTGCATACTCTGCTGGTAGGTGCCATCCTTCAGCTGCTGGGAATCTTCCTCATGAGTATCTCGACGAGTTACTGGCACTTGATGCTGACCCAGGGTGTTCTGACTGGCATTGGCGGCGGCATCTTCTTCACCCCATCTCTTGCACTGGTGTCGACGTACTTTCAGAAGCGCCGTGGACTTGCTGTCGGCCTCGCAACTACTGGTAACTCTGCGGGAGGAATGGTCTATCCCATCGTCGTTCGCCAGTTGCTGCCCAAGCTGGGCTTTGCATGGACAGCGAGGACGCTTGGCTTTATAAATCTAGGCTTCTTGGCACTCGTTTTGGCACTCATGCGGCCAAGGCTTCCTCCACGAAAGTCCGGGCCCGTGATAGACTGGTCTGCGTTCAAAGAGCCGGTGTACGTGGCATACGTAGGCGGTCTGTTCTTCTTCGTGTGGGCAGTGTACTATACCTTTTACTATGTAAGCAAGAAAAGCTCTTTTCGTACTGCAAGCAAGATTTGTTCGCTGACACCTGTGTTAGCTTGGGTCTTTTGGAAGGGAAGTCTTGGGGCTCTCGTATGCCGAAGCATCTATCCTCATCACTCTTGTCAACGGCGCCGGTCTGCCCGCCCGTATCCTGGTCCCAATACTGGCTGATCGTATCGGACCGTTGAACGTCATATCTGCCGCTGGCCTCTTTGTGTCGCTCGTGGCCTTTTGCTGGCTGGCCGTCAAGGACGTACCCGGTATATATGTATTCACCGTCTTCTACGGCATCGCATCCGGCTCCTTTCAGTGCCTCATGCCTACCGGCGTGGCTAGCATCACCAAGCGGCTAGACAAGGTTGGCACGAGACTTGGCATGTGCTTCACAATTGTGTCAGCTGCTGGTCTGACCGGGCCGCCCTTGGGAGGAGTCATCAAGTCTGCCAATGGCGGCTCTTTTACGGGCGCGTCGATCTGGGCAGCCATATCCAGTTTGATATGCGGTGTGCTGCTTGTTACAGCGAGAGTGCTCAAATCGGGCTGGAAATTGAACGCAAAGTGCTAGATAGACAAAGGACATATTGGATCAAAGACACAGATGGAGGCTAACTAATTGTTAATGACTAGGGCAAGTAGTTTGCCAAATGCAGTTCCAAACATGGCTTACTATACCACACATGTTTTGTTTCTATAGATATAGAGAACTACGGAAACGGATAGGTAGGAAATATTCGCGCAAACGTGGGATGATTGTTTCATAGTATGATTATAGTTCCAAGGCTGGTTCTAGCCGCCAGCATAGCCAGATGGCATGGGCACGTCTCCTTAATGGCACCTGGTGTTTCATCTATTTCAGCTCGCAAGGATACCAGCAACCCATCCACGTCATTCCCGCGGGCCAATTCCGCCCTTCGCGGGGATGTTTTGGTGTCTCTGTCGATGGCATGATACCAAAACCCGAATCTGCCTCGCAGTGATTCGATGGGAAAGCCTAATGACGAGTGTGTAAAGCCCGGTCTGGGATATAATAAGATTGTGATCGAAGAGATGGCCCTTATAGGTCTCATCACATCCTTGGCTGGCATATCCAAGGCTAGCATTCGGTGGAACCTAGCTTGCGAAGCCGTTGGCGAGCAATGAGCCATGTAGAAGTGCATGCCTGGGGTATTTCCCTATTAAAGGCCTCTCTCGTCCTTTCTCATGATCCAGTCCAAGACCAAGTCGTCAATCGCTCTCCCATCTGCTTATCGCAATGCGTGTCTCACTAACATTCTCACTCCTATTGGGAGTCGCCGGGGCCTGGACTCCCGAGTCTCGAGGTACCAACCAAACCATGCCTTGCACAAAGTCTAGTCTTCCTAACACGCCTCAGCTTTGGATAACGAGACTCAACTCTCTGAACGATGGCTGCCAGACGCACCCAAGATTCGAGGCGTCAATCTCGGCTGCCACTTCATCATGGAGCGCTGGATGGCCGAAGACGAGTGGAAAGCCATGGGATGCAGCAGCTACAACGACGAATGGCAGTGCGTCAAGGGCATCGGCCAGAAAAAGGCAGACGCAGCCTTTCAGAAGCACTGGAACAGCTGGACAAGTAAAAGCGACATTGAGATGATGAAGGAGGTTGGCCTCAACACGCTGCGAATTCCAGTTGGCTACTGGATCAAGGAAGATCTCATCAAAAAGGACGAATACTTTCCCCGAGGCGGTCTCCAGTATCTCGACCGCGTCGTCGGCTGGTGCAAGGATGTCGGCATCTATGTCATAATGGACCTTCACGGCGCCCCTGGGTCTCAAACCCACAACGAGCAGTTTACCGGACATGTAAGAGATGCCGGGGTATTTTTCACAAAGATTGAGGACTAACATGACAATAGAGCGTACCAAAGCCGGGCTTCTATACGCCAGAGAACTACGAAAGAGCATACAAGTTTCTGGAATGGATGACACGGCGAATCCACACAAACGAAAACTATGCCACGGTTGGCATGTTGCAGGTCCTCAATGAGCCTGTCCACGTGAAGCCTTTCATGGACATGGCAGCGGACATGATCAAGACCTTTTACCCTACTGCGTACAAGCGCATCCGGGCTGTCGAAAAGTCTCTGGGCGTGGCCAACAAGGACCGCGTGCACATCCAATTCATGGTTTGTCGCATCTGCCATTCTCAACTCGATGGACTCATAGCTAATCCGTTGACTGCCAGGGCAAAGGTTGGGGCTCAGGAGACCCCAAGACCTACCTCCCAAGCACCGACTTTACAGCCTACGACGCACACCGATACTACAGCTTCGACAAGAGAATCCCCATGACGAAAAAGGGCTACATTGACGCTGCCTGCGGAGACAACTTTGGCACCAAACACAGTATCATCGTGGGCGAGTGGTCACTCTCCGTCAACAGCAAGGTACGCGGCAGCAAAGAGTTTGCCATCCATAACCGCCCGGATCAGAAGGAGTGGTATCAGGGCTACTGGGCTGCGCAGACCCAGTCCTTCGAGAAGTCTTCTGGCTGGGTCTTTTGGTCCTGGAAATGCAACTGGATCTACGGATACGACGAGTGGCGGTGGTGTTACAAGTCTGCCGTCAAGGCTGGAGTGATTCCCAAAGATGCCGGCGCTGCTAACCGGCTCAGTCCCTGTAAATGATGCGAATAGATGACAAGTCGTGATATGGAAGCGGCGGATTGGATACTCTACGACGATGAGGGTCAGTTGATCTGGGAAATCCGGGTGAGGTGTGGCTGTGATCAAGTAAAACATTAGCATCACTTATTATAGAGACGCTGGTGAAATGAACATCAAATTCCTAGAGATCATTCATCGTTATTTGTTATTTTACTTTCTTATACTCCAAACTGGAGCAGCTCAATGGCATCGTCGATGTCGCCCTCGCTAAATACGGGCACAGAGCTGATGAACCAGAACCAAATATCAACCGCTTTTTCCAAGACATTACTCGGCATCCAACGGCGCCCTTGGAGCCCTGTTGTTCACCTGGATGCCACCTCGCTTCTTCTCGTTGCTGTCGGGCATCGGCAGCGCCCAACCTCCCTCGGACTCGGGCGTGGATAGCCACAGCCGGAGCAGATGACGGCGAGGTGCCGGAGGTGCAAAGTCTGGAGATTGACGTTAGATGCAGTCTTTCAACACATTCCATCCATCACACGACAACTTACCCTTGTATTCCGTCCTGGCGTGCAGCAGGTGGTTGTTGCTCACAAACTGAATGTCTCCCACCTCGAGAACCATGTGCAGCGCCAGCTTCTGACACGTCTGCTCCAGCACAGTCAAGGCGTGAACCTGAGCATCGCTCAGCGGGGGAACAAGACCCTTGTCGGAGAAGCGCTTCAGGGATCGCACAAAGTACGGATCCCACTTGCAGTAGACGCGGCCCTTGCCGCCATTCTCGAGGTAGAAGATGGGCTGGCGGAGCCACTCCTCCTCGCCCTCGGACACCTCGCCCTTGCGGTCAAAGTACCAGACGGGCTGCGTGAGGAGCTCGGCCACGTCGGGGTTCTCGCGCTGCAGGTCGTTCCACACATTGTGCACGCTCACAATGTCGCTCTCGCCTCCCTCGGCGGCGCGGTGGACGCAGAGCAGGCCGACAATGTCCGAGTCGTCGGCGTGGAAGAACTGGCGGGCCGTGGTGCGGTAGATGCGCACACGGTCAATCTGGCTGGCATCGTCGCCAACGTCCTTGACGTGGCCGAGGACGTGGCCGAGGCCGTTTTGGGAGACAAAGTAGCCGAGGTATGTGCCCAATCCCATGTAAGCCACGGCGTTCTTCTCGGGGCTCCATGAGCCGGCGGGGAAGCGTTTGAAGAGGATGAAGCCCTTGCCGTCAATGAGGTCTTGGCGGAGGGCGTCGAGGATCTTGCTGAGCTTTGGTAGAGGAAACTTTCCCTGGAAGCAATCATGTGTTAGTGGTTGGTCTAGTTTCTGGGAGCTTGGCTTGGTCGTACCTTGGAGATGCCGGTCAAGGGGGTACCGCTGGCAATAAACTGATCCGCCGTGTCACTCAATTCCTGAATCTCCTCGTCGGTAAAGGGGTGAGTCCATCGCTCAGGGTGGTCTTCATAGTCTTCGCGCTTCCAGAGCGTAGGCCCTGAGATCTCCTGGGGGAACTCGGAGTAAGGCTTGAGGACGTTGTAGAGAGGGGGATGTTGACCCGAAGTCCGGATACCGTCGGGGAATATGGATCGCGGGGCATCGGCATTCTTGACTCGGGGGAGGATGTCCCGCGAGGGGTCCTCGATCAAAGCTCCGGGTGCCATATTGATATTGGTGTTGATGTTGATATAGTAGGCAGAAGAGTATAGAAGCAGAGGTAGAGTTCCTATAAGCCTACAAGCGTGTCGAGAATGGACAGCAACTCAATTGGCATCTTGCCGACGGCGAGTCATTATATACTTTGGCATTGTAGAGATGCCCCGACCTCCAGGAGCATCCATTGCGTTGGCTGCCAAAGAAATTGCGTGCTCAGAGGTGATTATCACGGAGTGGCGCACCACCAAACAGGATCAAGCTAGGTAGCACGCCATACGCCAATAAAGGTTGCTGATCGCTCATGACGACATTTCGGACAAAGTCACGACGCTGCAACTTGTAATTGTTTTCCGTCTGGAGAATGGATGCAGGGGGCCTGGAGTGTCACCTTTCGGCAATGGTTGGACCGCCCTCATCCGCGTCTTTGTAGCCGAGCTTGGCGTATAACGGCGTTGACCAACATGCGGGACGAGTTGCACTTGGTCGGATATAGGGCATGGCGTCTTATGCTGATGATTCTGAAACACTCAGTCTATTCCCGCTGATGGGCAAACTCCAAGGCCACCGCGTCAGAGTTGCTTAGTGTCGACAAAAGAGCTGCCCTGATGCTTCATGAGGGACGTTGAAGCCAGCCGAGATGTGACATACCTGTACTCTGGCCATTTGCAACTCGCTGTTAGCTTTACGGTTGAAATAAGCCAGTGGAGCTCCATGAAACATCGCAATATGTGATCCAGGACGCTGGAAGCTCGTGGGTCTTTGTTTGATGATGAAGGGCGATTGCTTGTACTGGCTTATGCTACATGTCAACCACTCTGCACGGCGCCAGTTCATGTCTAGAAGGAGGTTATGTAGTTTCCTGGAAGTGAGTAAGACGTATTTCCGTCCATTTCAAGATGACAATGTCGCATTGCCCGTGGTGCGTTGCGAGAAGAGTTACAAATACTGGCCAAGCGAATACGGCTTCAATTGGCAGTCTGACTCGTGTAATTGTAGTGTTAGCTGAAATTTCACACCTATAAAGGATACTAAGAGCGTCTGCTATTAGATATAAACAGTGGTACTGCATAAAATTCTCCCCGTAGTTATTCTAATGACTCTCTATTTCCTTCAATTGCCGTCGTTCCTTTTAACCTCTCCATGGCTGTATCTAGGGTAGGCCGGGGTTAGTTAGTGATAAATGTTTGATACTTAACGTATATAATAAGCGAGTATCTCACTATACTATACTACCTAAAATAGCTTACCCTATAACACTTTT
>QUZG01000231.1:0-28246 GCA_003693545.1 Pseudonectria buxi
ATAATAGTATAGGAAGGAAGGTAAGTAATTAATTAGATAGATAGTAATACGTAGGTAGTAGCTAAATCGTCGCGAAGTAATGGTCGAGGGAGGTCCGTTAGACTAGGTATTCGGCGTTATACAATATATAGTAAGACCGGGTATAATATAAGGACCTATTAGGAAGTAATTAAGATATCTAGGGAAGAGTCTAGTAAATAGTTTTAATTAATTAAATAGTCTAGAGTATTTTTATTATAATTCTAACCTTAAAGGTTGGGATTTTTAAGATACTCGCTTATCTAAGATACTCGCTATATATATACGTTATCTACTCATAAAGTAATTAAATCCCACTACTAGTAGCGAAACAATCTTGGCCAATTGGTGAATCCTTTATATGGCTAAGACTGTACAGACTATGCAGTAGGCTGTAGCCGTGTACATATCAATGCAAGAATGATGATGGCCCGTTGCATGCTCGCTCCCTGAACACTCGAGCTGCTTAGAGGCTGCCACGTATCGTCTACAGCATCTAGGAGGGCACAAAAATGCCCGATTAGTGGTCTGATCGGATACATGGACTATGAGCAGCTGCATGTCGCTGGGGTTGCTTCAGCTGCAGGCTAAGTAAGTATCAGGCGAATCAGCCGATTCCGACTTGAATACTGCGGAAGCCTTGGTTTGCTATGGGAGTAGATCATATCAAGTATGTAGTCCCCTCATCGGCTCTATTCAGAGACTTACCTCTTATACCCCCCTCAAGCAAATCTATCCATTACACTCAGTCGCATCTACGGGCGCCATGGCAGGCAATAAAAACCGCAGTCGCATCGTTGTTGTACATGCCCGATATATTGACCATATGGCCTTGGAAACTGCCCTGGCATCAATCTTTGGCGATGGGAATGTGGAAGTAGTGGTAGGGAACACTCGGATTCAAGCAGGACGGCCGAGTTGGACATTGATAACACGAGACTCCAGTGGGTACGGGGCCTCTACCAGTGCACGCTTCCTCGAGGCCTGGAAGAAGTAAGTGGCAGCTCATTTGTTCTTCTCTTGACTCATTTGACCGTCGTTTATAGCATGAAATAAAATTACTCAACGAGGAAGTCAAGGTAGAACACTACAGAGAGCTGTGAGATGCCGAGGAATCAAGAATGTGGTCCTCAACGAAGACAGGGTTTCAGTCGATGGCAGCATAGCGGCAACAGCGCAATGTTTACGAACAAACATACAATCAAGTGCAGCTTTCAACGAGATGTGACAGAAGCAAGGTAACCGCACCTTGTCTTGTTGAGGGCCTCTGTTTCAGGAGTAACCCGGCTTCTTCCAATGCTCCCTCAAGTGACACATGTTCAAAACACTGTAAAGTTCCAGGACTTCCACGTATTCTCTTGTCAGATCGTGGAGTTGAATTGACCGCGAATGAACCTGATCGTTCAGACACTGGAGTAAGTGAGACATTCTGTTCCATCGGCATCTACATCAAGCTGCGCGTAGTTTGCATTGAATGGATAAAGGAGGCTCTGCTGTTAGTTGCCCAATGAATCAGCTGAGTTCTATGATTGGTTCGCAAACAGGTTCCTCCAAAGTCCGGTGAGAGCAAACGATGCGTTGAGAGGATAATTGGTTGGTTGTTACAGTTGGTTGTCCGAGACACGAAATACGAAACGCGGCGGGCCTTTTCTCTCGATCAACAATCACTATCCAACGCAAAATGGCTCTTCGAAGCTGTACCGTCAACTCGTGCGAGAATGCCGCTGATAGAAGCCGTGGAAGCTGCATAGTATGCGGGCAACATCTCTGCCATCGTCACCTCGGGCCAGGTATTCACACTCGTCCATCCAGCGCAAGCTCCTTCGAAAAGTGCTGCCTGGTGCGGCTGATTGACGATGGGAACGTGACAGGACAGCGATCCAGAAGCATACTACGCGGCTTACGGCGCAGCAAAAGACAAACATCTCAAAGCCTTACTGGCCAAAGTCAACGAGGAGGCTCTCAAGGCTGTGGCCAGCAGTGCGAGGCAGAACACACCCTGCCGAATCCCTGCCTTTGCCGACCACGATGGCGTCAGCCGACTCAATCTAGTTTCCAGTCAATGTGGCGGTCAGAATTGTCATTTGGACATTGACTTCTCAGACGGAGTCACATGGATTGCCCGAATCCGCCTTGACGATCCCCTGCTCCCGCCACCAAGAGTCCAAGCCCATATCTTCTTGAGCGAGGTCGCTACACTAGAGTTCCTCGCCCACACGCAGGTACCGGCACCTCGAGTGTATGCCTATGGGCTTGAGTCGACCGAAAACCCCGTGGGCACATCCTATGTGCTCATGGAGAAACTGGCCGGCAAGCAGCTGGACTGGAACAATGCCAGTGCAGAACAGCGGGCCAAGGTCATGGAGCAGCTGGCGGATATCTACCTCGAGCTGGAGAAGTATCCCATTGCGCAGACGGGCTCTCTCATCCCGTCGATCAACAAATCTGAGCCTGGCCCAGCCGTCGGAGGCTTTGCACAGACGCCCTGGTTCCCAACTCCAGATGAAGCTCAAGGCCCGTTTGAGACACTCGAGGCTGCCTATTCGACCACTATTCGGCAACATATGAACATGCTTGTCAATCGAGAGATGAACGGTTTCCCCGTGGATACCTACCTCTCTTTTCTCTGGAGGCTCGAGAAACTCCCAGAACTAGTTGCCAACTCCGTTTCGCGTCAGGGGCCGTTCTACCTCAAGCACTTTGACGACAAGGGCGACCACATTCTCGTCGACGACGAGTACAAAATCACGGGCATCATCGACTGGGAGTTTGCGTCTACCGAGGCCAAGGGGTTGGCCTTTGGCTCTCCTTGCATGATGTGGCCCGTGGGAGAGTTTTATGACGGCGACAATGCACTATCCGACGATGAAGAGCACTTTGCCACCATCTTTGACCAGCGCGGCCGTCAGGATATGGGTGATTTAGTACGTTCCGGCCGGCGATGGCAACGATTTCTCTTCTTTCTCAACGGTGAGGTCTTGAGAGACATGGCCGAGTACGAATCTTTGTTCCAAGGCTTGCGAGCGAGCTTTGCGGATGACGGGCAGGCTGTTTCATCATACTCGGAGTGGAAGGCGAGCGCAATAAGGGACCTTGCAAATGTCGATGTTCATATCCAGGCGTGGTTGAAGGAGTCGGAGTAAGATGTAGATTACAGTGCATCCAACCTTTGTCTCTACTCCAATTTCTGTAGTCTGGGTATTCTTACAGTCGTGCCCATCAGACGCAAGCATCGTAGGTGAGTGGAATGTCATCGTATCCCATCTTGACCCAATAGCCCCAATGGCTCCCAGCTTCGTCTCCAGCTCCAGCATCAAGCGGTCTCCAGATATGTCGCCACTCGCGTATCTCAAACAATCCGAGAGTGCTCTTATCCCGAAGCGGGTAGTATGTAACAGGCACCTCGACGAGACATCTCTGGAGTCCCATGCCTAGAAGCCTGCGCACCAACTCATCAACCTGGTGGTAGAACTGCATCAAGGCCGCTTCATACAGCGCTCGGGTTGGATTCTCTGGAGCAGTCTGAAGCAATTGCCCTCCCAAAGAAAGACGAAGCGTCTTTAGGTTGGGCAACACCTCTGGCAGGCGGTTGCGGAGAGTCTGGAAGATGGCTTCGGTGCTCATGGGCACCCCATAGACAAAGTTCCGATCGGAATAATCATATACATCCCAGTAGATCTCGGCGGATGTGATGAGGTCCGTTACCCGCGGGGGTACCAAAAGCGGAAGATGGACCAGGAGAGACGTGCTGCTGATATGAAACGTGTTGGTCGCGTAGAGGATCTCGATGCCCTCGAGATAGGCCTGTCGACACGACCGCAGCCAGCCCAGGGCGCCAACTTGACACTTTGTCGGATACTCGCCTGGCCATTTGTTGCAACGAGTATATCCGTTTGGAGTGTTGCACAGGTCATCGGCCAGGGAGCCATCATTGCACATGATGCCGTCGTGGCATGGTCCATAATATCCCTTGGGCGGAAGACGATGGCATACGGATCCCCACCATTGCCAAGTTGGCTCGGGCTCCTTTGTCCATTTCCATGGGAGTAGAGAGTACCTGTCGTCGTGCTTGGGTCTGTTGACATCGGCATGGGCTTCAATGGGAGGATCGTATACTCTCGGGCGCCAACGAGGTCGTTTCTCAAGGTCCATATGCATCGCACGGTCCCCAAAGGCGTGCGAGAGGATCAAACGGCGCAGTTCTGAGGGAAGCCGTTGGAACAAGAGGCTGTCTGCTGAGCCAGGCGTGCCATCTGGCCATGAAGGCGATAGCAATGGAGTCGCGAGCAGTGGCATACCGGGAGGGAAGCCTTTTGCCTTGGTGGCTTCCTTGGTGGCTGCTTTGCTGGCCCGCTTGTCGTGAAGCCATTTTGACACTTTGCCGGCCATGTTGATGTTGATGTTGATGTAGGAGTTGAGAGCACATCAGCAGTCAGTAGTCAGATGTTTGTTGGCTTGGAAGTGGTGAGATTGATGTAGACTCCATATATACTCGGTATACAGGTTGAAATGTGGCCCTAGCAGGGATAACAAGCCTTCTCATCTTAGTTGGCTGACAGACACCACAAGAACACGACAACTCAAAGAGTACGGAGCACTTGACAAGTCATTTTCCCCTGGGAACGACTTCATGATGAGAAGAATAACATATGAGCGATGAACAACTGTTCAACTTTATATCATGGCACAATTGCTCCCTCCAGTCCATCTTGCAACTGGTCATGGCCGAGCCTCGCAATTCCAATTGTCTCAGCCATGACTCGCCAACAACATGACGACTTGCTCCAAGCAACACACCATCAACTCTATCCATCCACATAGAGTCCCCTACTTGTTTACACAAAAGCCCTCAATTCTCATGAAACGACTCCAGCCTCGCCCTCCCCGACCCCAACGTCCACGCCCACAGCCCATCCACAACCACCACATCCACAAAGCTAAACACCAAGCTCCCGCCAAACACGAGCCCATGATACCTCCACGCATTCCCGCCATCCAGCTGCCCGACCTGGCACGCAATCGCCCACGGCAGCACGTACAGCAGGTTGCTCGCGAGGCTCTGGTACAGATACCACGCCGGCCGCGTCGCCAGCAGCACCGTCGCCAGCTGCGTCGACAGCGCGTACAAGATGTAGCACCAGTCCATCGTCCGCCACATGTGCGCCGTCACGTCGGCCACGGCGTCGGACTGGCCGAGGTAAAAGGCGAAGGATCGCGCGCCCCAAAGCGAGAGGAAGATGGCAATGGGTATCTCGACGACGAGGGCGAGCAGCAAAGACACGAGTGCCGGCCTCACGATGCGTAGCAGCGTGCCACGCGATACGCGGCCTGGTCGACGCGCCGTCTTGCCAATACTGCGCCGCCACTGGCCCCAAAAGTGTCCGACAAACGTGAGGCTCGTGGCCTCGAGCGACTGCACAGGCACCATGATGAGGCCCCAGCGGATCGTGTTGAAGATGCCCCAGGCCGTCGCATACGTCGTCCCCAGCGCCACAATCGTACTCACCAGCAAGAGATACAGCGCGTTGCGAACCCCCGATTCAACAAGGGTCGGTATCCCCGGCCGCACGAGCACAAGCAGCGACTGCCAGCTCGGCCGCATCGAACCCTCGCCGCCATTTATCTCACGCCAGTGCCTCAGACTCGTCGTCGAGAGGAAGTACACCAGTCCCGCAACCGCCGCCGTCATGTTGCACGTAAGCTGGATGCCGGCCTGCAAGTTGACCGAGGGCCGGTGACTCCCCACGTGGAACCGCGAGATGAGGAGCAGATCCAGCAGGATATTGACGGCAAACTTGGCCGTGCTGACGACGAGCGGCACATCTGGCTTATCCAGCGCCCTCGTACCCGCCGCCACGGCCGTCTCCACGGCGGAGCTAAGGGCCGAAAACGCACTGATGCGGACATATGTGAGGCTCGCGCCGCGTACTTGGACGGGGACGAAGCCACGCGCAAAGCCCTTGGCGCCAGCGAGGAAGCCAATACTCATGAGCAGCCCGAGGACCGATTGGACGAGGATGAGGGTATGGGTGAGACCGAGACGCTGGCTCATGGAGCGGGAGGCCTTGTCGCCAATGACGAGCCAGGCGGCACGGGGGAGGCCTTCGTTGAGGACTTCTGCGACGACGCCAATGTAGGTATAGACGTCGGTCGTGACGACGAGGGACGAGTCGATGCTGGCCACCCACAGCTTGGAGAGGGTGCCGTAGAGGGCCGGGAGGAGAAAGGCGCCAAGGTTGAAGAGCAGGGCGCCTGCGTAGTGAGATCGATGCCATGGCCATCGACGAGGAGCACTGCCGAGAGGGTTGATATCCGAGTCCATGATATATGTATCACTGAGTGTTGTCCGCTGAATCTCTCGTCAAGATGCAACTCCACGCTGCTCTTAAGAACATCACGGCCATGAAGCAATTAGCTTTGGCCAGGACGGCCTCCCGCATACCCCTAGTTGGTGTATCGAATCATGGCCCAGATGCTGGCAAACCTTCATCGACAACCACTTGCTCTGTTGCCAATCACGTCTCATCGAGTGACAAGATTGCAACGTCTCTTGCTAAACCCGTACGCTAAACCTCTCCCAAGCAAGCCACCTTGAACGATGCCAACCTCTTGTCGTCCCAAGTGAAGGACAGTCGTTTGGTAGGCATCCAAGCTAGCATACGGACGAATTCCGTAGAGACAGCTGCACAAGTGTTGGCATGAAGCATGAATGAGGTAAAGCATTGCCCATCCGTAAGTGACCATATCTCAGCACTAGCATCTCCAACATGGCAACCAAAACAAGACATCTCGTAAGAAAAACATGCTTCATCATAAATACGCTCTATGTCTCGGTCTATCGTTCCGGAACCCGTACCAGTCGTCATTATGCAATCTGCAAATTGCCTGTTCCTATGTAGTCCGATATATCCAGTCCTGCGTCGTCAATCTCATTCATACCGTCCAAAAATATCTCACTGGGAGAAAAGAGAGCATTACTAAACCAAGAGTAAACGCCAAAAATGGCCTTACGACCTTACGGCTGAAGCCTGCTTCAACACCGCGTCTCCCAGCACCTTGTCGACGCCGTCTGGGAGCCCCTCGCTGAGCTTCTTCGTCACAAACTCCGGGTCCGGCTCGTCGCCTCCGACAAACGTCCAGCTCTCCTCGGGCTCCTCATCTTCGACCGCCGCCTTGCTGGCTTGGCGCTTGACGAGGCTCTTTGCATACTCGAGATCGCGGTATATGCATTGGATGGCTGTCTCGACGCCGGTTTCCTAAGAACAAATGTTAGCAATTGGTAACCCCAGCAAAGACTGGACAGCACGACGTACACTGCGAATCTGCTGGCCCAATACGCGCGCCTTGACAATCATGCGCTCGTTACGCGTCACCTCCCATAGAGCTCGACCAAAGCTGTTGGCCCCCCACTTCCTGACCCAAACACCTACTCCGAGATCCTCGACACGGCTGCCGAAAAAGTACTGGTCACCAAAGAATGGGCGGATAATGGTCGGGATGCCAGCCCGCAAGCTCGCACCCGTAGTGCCGGACCCGCCGTGGTGCGCCGCAGCGTCAATCTGGCGGAAGAGCCAGTCATGCGGCGCCGACTTGATGACGTGAATCCCCGCTGGCATCACGGGTTCCTTGGGTCGAGGCTTGGTAGGATCCGCCTTGGACGAGGGGCGGTCGGACCAGCCCTTGGAGAGAATGCAGCGGACGTCAGCCTTTTCCACAGCGTCAATGACTTCCTGCGTCATCTTTGCCGTGTCGTTGACGATGATGGACCCAAAGCCCACGTATACCAGCTTCTTTCCGTCCGCTCGGGCCTTGTCGATAAAGTCCTGCAGCTCCTTGGGCGGCTCATACTCGCCGCCTTCGTCCAAGAACCAATAACCCGTCACGCGGATCCAGTCTGAGAAGTCGAGGGGCGGCGCCACAACGCTCGGGCTAAAGTTGTAGAGGAACGGCACCTTGTTCGGCTGCATCTTCTCGAGGCTCGTGTTGGGTAAGCCAAGCGTCTTGTTCCTCCATCGGTTGACCTGGTACGCCGTCGCCTTCCAGAATATGTTGTCAAACATGACGTATGTCATGTAGTTGTAGGCGCCGCCCATCTTGTGCTCGGGCGTGATAAAGGCGTGGGGGTACGCTCTGGTTCTTGTCCAAGGCATGGTGAATGCACGGAAATAGGGGATACCGAGCTTCTCCGCGATGTGGATTCCTGCCATGGCCGATGGGGACTCAATCAACAGGTCTGATCCTTCACAGGCCGTGTACGCAGAGTCCAGCAACTCATCCAGCCAGCCGCGGAAAGCCGAGTTGGCCTCGCGAAGAAACGCCCAGGTAAAAGTGCCATTCTCGATACACAAGCGCATGAGCTCTGCAGGATCACCCTCGACGCGAGCAAACTCGATGCCGTGTGACTCAACCCAACCTTGAAACTCGGCATGGGTGGCGATGCGAGGCTTGTGTCCCTCGGCCAAGAGGCCCTTGCAAAGAGCAATATACGGCTGTACATCGCCTCGGGAACCGATTGTGAGGCAGGTGATCTTTAGTGAAGTCGGCGGTTTGAACGTGACAAGAGACGAGTTTGGGTCGTCAAATATAATGGGCGGTGCATTGGCGAGCCCCGTCGCTCTCTTGGGGAGCTGTAGTTCGTGATCCGGAAACTCGTCTTGTCGCGCCGACTTGAGGGCATCACGCTCAGCCTTGTACTCCTCATCCTCTTCATCTTCCTTCTCGAGCACTCCCGACTCCTTGAGGTAGCGAGTCGTCTCGAGGCTCTGAAGCATTGTGACGGCGCAGTCATCACGAATCTCCCCCTGCCCAAACTCAAAGAATAGCTCTTCGTGGCCCTTGATGACAACAACCAGGCCAGAGTAGCCAAGACGGAATCCCTTCTCCTTGTGAACCGTCTCAATGTCCTTGAGAGGGAGAATCAGCTTTGTTCTCGTGCCTGGCAGCAGACTTCGGAAGCAGAAAGAGCGGTCGCTAATGTAGATTTTGCCATACAACGGCAGCACGCGAAGAATGTGGCCAAAGTAAGTTGCCTGGAGCTTCTCCGTCTCGGGCAGCGCAAAGTGAGCACGGAAACGCTCTTTGGACGTCTGGACCTTGCCATCAGCGTCCTCCTCGAGGTCCTCGTCATCGGTCCGCAGACCAGCAGGCTCGTCATAGTGCTTGTGCCCGCCCTTCCACATGCCAGAAACCTTTTCCACGTAGCCCATAGACTCCGTAGCAAGAAGTGAGCTCATGCGTTGGCTCGTTTTCGTGAGGTACTCGGCAAAAGCACCCGCTCTCTGCAACGGGTACGAACCCATCTTGGTGATGCTCTGCAGCGTTGGAGTCGAGGGACCCAAGCCTTCGTCCTGAGTACCTGGGGCAGAGCTCGGAGGAGCCGGGTAGGCCGCGGGGGCAGCTGGCTGAGGACCAACGGCTGGCAAGTTTCGATGTGTCTTTCTGGTCTCGGTGGACCTTTTCACTCTCGACGCGGACGCTGACCTCTGCATAGTCGGCTTCTGGAAGACTTCGCTGCCTCGAAGGATCTGGCTCGCGGAAGTGTCCTCGTTTGAAGATGTCATCATGTTGGAGAAACTGGGGTCCCCGAGCGAAGACTGGATATACGAGTCTGAGGAACCTTGTTTGGGCGTCTTGCTTCCGTCCCTTGAGCGATGGTGACTTGACGACCTTCTGGTGGCGCTGAAGCTCCTTCTGGGGACGCCATCGCTGGTAGCGGAACCGACATCGCCGCCCTTTCGTCCAAAGTGCCTAAACAGGTCCATGCTGCCTCGTGATGCCTCCATGCTGCCGCGAGGGCTGTGCCCCGCGGACTGAGGAGGAGACAACGGAGACAGAGTCGCCTTGACGACCTCGGGGAGCTTTGTCGTCCGGATCCTATCCACATGAATGCTGTGTCGTGTCTCTGTCGTTGCCGGCGCGGCAGGTGGCTTAGACTTGCCCTTGTCTTGGCCTGGCAGGGCCTTGTTGGCGGCTCGAGCTTCGGACGCAACATCTTCGACAAGGATCTTGAGTACGTTGATGGCTTCTGTTCCAAAGCTAAAAAAAGAGAAGAAGTACTGCGACAGTCAGCTACTCGGTCATGACATGGACGGACGGTCGACTCACCTCATCAATGGCATACGTCTCATCGTTGTCAATGACTCTGATCTTGCACGTATCGGCAAACTGAATCATCTGGGTATCTTCAATGTCAATGACGTTTTCAATCGGAAGCGAAATCTTGACGCTGTCGCCCTCGTTGTGGCTCCGAAAGATGACCCTCTGGAGGCTCTTGACCCATTCCCTCGCGCTCGGGGCGCTGTCGGCTCTGAAGTGGTAGGTGCGGTGATGGGTGACGACGGAGAAGTGGAGGCCATCCTTGTCCTTGTCGGTGATGCTGGCCGAGATGCCGTAGCGGAGATCGATCTGGCCATGGGGAAAGTAGAGATTGGTGGAGTCGCGGAAGTAGGAGAGGACGTCTCCTTTGAGACGAAACCAGTAACGGTTGTACTTTGGATTTCGCTTGCCACTCTTGGAGAGATAGCCCGACTTGGAAACTTCGTGCTGTCATGATGTGAGTGAGCCATCTTGAGAATCGGGAGCAACAGATGGACATACTGCTTTCTTGGGCAAATAGGCGTAGAAACAAATGTGCTTGGCGGTGATGTACATGTAACCCTGGAGGAGGACACTCTGTAATAGCCAACAGGGATATTCTAAAGGCATGATTAGTGATGACCAAGATTGGGATACGCCCAGGGACTGACCTTCAACGACCTGCTCGGGCGCGTCAAACTCGAATATGTCCATCAGCCTCTTTGCCAGAGCAGTCTGGTCCGTGTCGGTGTCCATCTCGCGACCACTATCCGACGGCAATCTCTCCATGTCAAAGCTCGGACGAGTCGACATCTCAGCCCTGGCCGAGAGCATGCGGCTCATGACGGGCAACTGGCGACTGTCGTGGCGGCTGAGGGTGAGGCCAGACGGGCCGCCATCGCTCGTGTCGTCTGCCTCTTCTTCTTCTTCGTCATGCTCGGGAGGCGCAGATAGACCACTGCTTTGGCGCTTCGACCTGGATCGAATCTTGGGGAGGGAAGGCAGCGATCGCAGAAGCGACAGCCCCTTTTTACGGCGAATCTTTGATTTGCCAAGGACAGATGTTTGCGACAGGTCGGCGTCCTGGCTACCGGCGTCGGCGCGGTGGCCGTCGTCTTCGTCGCTGCTGCTGCCGTCGAAGCGATCGTGGTAGTCGACGCGGGTGCCGGCGGCGGCAATGAGACCAAAGATGCTCTGGTTCATGTTCATGAGCATGGGGGGAGCATCGCCATCCTCGTTGGCCGAGTCGGAGTCGTCGCTGTCGCGGAGCCGCTCGGGCAGGTCGAGGCTGGTGCGGCGGTCCTCATCCTGCTTCTTCTGCAGCTTCTTGCTGACGCGCTTGACGAGGTTGCTCGGGTCGGGGACGTGGGGGCGAGGGAGGGCGGAGCTGGGGCGCGAGGCCGAGGGCAGTTCCGAGGTGGACGCCATGACGGCTGGCTGTGGATGCAATGTTGGGAGAGAGTCGTAGATGGCGAGGTTGCAGCGGTGGAAGAAGATGGTCGTCGGGCGGTCCAGCGTGGTGCGGCGCAGCTGGTGAGCGACGCGCAGTCGTGGATGTGCAGGCCGCTCAGCACGATGGAGGGATGATGGATGATGGATGTTGCAGTTGGAGTTGGAGTTGGAGTTGGGACGAGACGAGACGGGACGGGATGATGGATGGAAGCTAATCTGCTATCAGGCGGGCTCCCGGCACCCGCAGTAGCCTGGAGCTATGCTGCTAGGGTCCTGGCGGGGCACTGCAGGCACAGCAGGCAGAGCAGAGCAATCGAGGTTCCAAACAAAAGCACCTGGAGAGTGGATGTGTCAGACGTGAAGCCGCCAGTCGTCACAAGCACCGTGAGAATGCAGGCCAAAGTTGATGCGCGAGGCCGTGAGAATCGCCTCATCCACCCATCAGCGGCTGGCTGCAAGTCCCAGCTCCTGGACCCTTTGTTTACAGCGGGCTTCCAGGCGCTACAAGGGTTCCACAGGCACCCTGAGGCCCTGATCCGACGTTGCCGAGTGGGGAGCGGAGATGCGGAGGCCGTCTGATT
The DNA here is from genome assembly GCA_003693545.1 of Pseudonectria buxi. Lineage (NCBI taxonomy): Eukaryota > Fungi > Ascomycota > Sordariomycetes > Hypocreales > Nectriaceae > Pseudonectria > Pseudonectria buxi. The sequence continues at coordinate 12,126 of QUZG01000231.1, forward strand.
GGCCGGGGCTTATCGATAGCAGCGACAGGCAGATGACGCCACGCGGGGCTGACCTCTGAGATCCACCATGACGGCCATCACATGCGCTACGTTGCTCGGCCACATGAGATGAGATGGACGAGGCATGACCTGAGATGAGACGCTGTCATGAGATGCGCCATGAGTGAGATGTTCCCTTGTTGCATTCCATCCATTGCACCCATGATGGATGACCACTGTGATTGCTACAAGCAAACCACCCCTCCGATATATATCGACATATAGAATACAGGTCGGACCTCTCAACACCACAGCAACAGCAACTCCAGATCCACATCCACACACAATACCTCCAGCAATGCGACACTCACTCAGCCATCCTACTCACAAACAGCAAACGCCCGCTAAAGCAACCGATACAAACCCCCTCAATGCCACAGACACAGCTTCCCGCTCGCCGTCGCTCCCGCAACCCAATCCATCGTCGGGTGGAAGTGTGCCACTGCCGGCACCGCCGAGATGCCATCTCCCCCGAGCTGGCTCAGCTGACTGCCGTCGCTCGCAAACACGTCCACGAATCGGTTCATGTTGCCAATCGCAAACTTTTGTATCCCGTCCTGCGGCCGCCTCTGCCACTGCGGCTTAAGAATCGTCACCCACCGGCCCGTCTGGTTGTTGTGTCGGACCTGGTGCGTCGGTTCCATCGCCTCGGTGCTGAGATCGTGTCCCGCTTTCCACGTGCCGGCATCTCCAAAGTCGTAGATTTTGATCGTGTCGTCGTACGAAGACGTCGCAATGTGTCCCCCGGGCGACCACGAGGCGTGCGATACAGAGAGGCGGGATTCGTGCTCCCCAACAAGAGCAGGGTGCCTCATATCCCCCTTGCCGCTGATCTTGCGTAGATCCCAAATCTTCAAAGTCCGATCTAACGACGCGGTTGCAAGCAGATGGGGTTGCAGCGGATGAATGGAGAAACCTCCAATCTTCTGAGCGCAGAGACTCCACATCTCGGCACTCTGAGGTGCTTCTCGCAGATCGTAACGGCCAACCATTCCGTCAAGGGTAGAGAACAAGAGCATGTTGGGCTCCGAATCCGCCATATCCATAGCCGAGATGGGCAGGTCTTCGTTGACGTCCTCGGGCGCAAACACTTGCACAGACGTTTCCTTGCTCAGGTCCATCTTGCGTATCGACGAGTCGTAGGATGATGTGTATACTGTGTTTCCGTCGGCTGGGGAAAAGACGAAAGATGTTATAGTCCGGCTGTGTGTCTTGAAGACGGATATCACAGGGTCCTCTATCAGGCCTTGCTCGTCTTCGTCGTCGACCTCTATCGTCTCTTGCGAAGCATCGAAAACGCCCATGTTGCCCTCCTTGTCGCCAGAAAAGACAATGGGTTTCTCTTCGTTGGGGTGGAATCCGAGAGCGTACACTCGCTGTGGGGTAATCTTGATATCTAGCAGCAAGCATGTTAGAGACCATGTCACAGACAGGGTTCGCGCTCAACTCACCATTAGGAGCCCACTTCTCGTACAACTTGAGGCTGCCCATGCGTAGTCGGAGATCTTTCAGTCCCTTGTCCGTTGTTTCCTTGGCTTCGTCTTCGCTAAACGTCCGCACACCAGGCTGGGCGCCCCTGACGATGCTCTTGAGACCGTCCAAGCCTGCGCTCCATTTCTTGCCTTCCACCATGATGTCGCCCAAGCTCAAGTCGCCATTGACCCGCATCTTCCTCGCCTTGGCCTTTTCCGCCTCGGCCTCGACCTCCACCTCGAGTTTCCGCTTGAGCGTGTGGTTGTCGGCATCGAGGCCCGCCAGACGAGAACTCTGTCGGGTTGGGCGCGCCGTCTCCTTTTTCACGACGGCGCTTCTGGTCCTCGACTTTGCGGGCGCTGCCTTGGGCGCAGGCGGTTTCGGGGCAATCTTTTTCGCGACGGCGGCTGCATTGTTGAGAATCGCTTGGTTCGCTTGGATATTCTCCAGTCGCTTGCGCTCGAATGCGCTGATTGCTGCGCCCTCCTTCTTGAACGGCATTTTCCTTTGTCGCAGCGTGTTATTCGAGGTGAGCAAAAAAAACACAAACAGGCCGTGGAACCCGGCAGTCAACTTGAGAATGAGCAAGGCGACAAGATCAATTAAAGGTGACGCCAGGCAGATGCGCGGCGCCAAAGCGCGTTAATGGCTTTTACGGCGCGAAGTCACGCGTTTCGGGGACCTGGGCGCGTTGATCCCGAATTTTAGCCGCCGCAGCCATGAAGCTCTTATCAGCAATTTTCATGACTTTTGACGCCGCTTGTGAGACTTGTTCATGAACCGGCCATTCTATGGCTCAATCTGTCAAAATGGCGTCCAATTTCCTCCCTTTTCTCTACCAGACGCGGACTCTCCAACGAGCATGTCGAGCTCCAGTCACCGCGTTGCTCTCGCACAGAGCTGGACTGGCCTATGCTCCAGCTCGAACAACCAAAACACGAGTAGACGGCTCGATCCCCTTTGAGTTTGATGGTGAAGAGCATGCGGCCGCGTTGGACGATCTAAGCGAGCAAGCAGAGAGCTCGTCCACCATTACGCCGTCAGAGGCCGAGGTTTTCAAAGGCATCTTTGCTGAAATCGCACAGGGCCGAATGCCCAAGAAGCGAGCCCGCGCAGTGCAGGAGACTGGCCAACAGGGCGAAGATGCCATGGCATCTACTCGCAGCGGGCAACAGACGACGGGATCCATTGTCGACCAAGCCCGGGCCACCGACTTCCACCAGACCTTTCTCCAACGCTATCCTTCTTCGCTTCGGCAGGCCGCCGAGATGGCCTTGGGCAAGTTTGAGCTGGCGCCGCAGCGTCCCAGGCTTCTTGACATGGAAGAGCTGGACAGCGCAGACGCCGAGAAGCATGCTGAGTGGGCCCGTTGCTGGGATATCCAGAACGGGGAGAAGCAGAGGGTCGAGGCGCTGATGGCGGATTGCGAGACGGATATCCAGCTCTGGGCCGTCCTGGAAAAGGAGGTGTTTTCACTGCCCGAAAAGCTCGCCCTCACGCCGAAACGAGTCTTTAGGGGCAAGAAGAAGCAGGAGAGGGAGGCTGCCATTGCCGACGCCAATGACAAGTTTGCCATGGACATTCACGGACCTCTCTACTCGCATTACATCAGCACCGCCGTGTACCTCCTCGACACGGCCTTTTCCCGCCCGTCCCCTCTTGTGTTTGAGATTCTCCCCCGCGTCAGGGAACTCGGCCTGCCATCCTACGTCCTCGGTGTCTCGGCGCCCGTCTTTGCGCGACTCGCACAGATCCAGTGGACGCGGCACGGCGATGCGTCATCGGCGCTCGACCTTCTCGAGGAGATGAAGACGCTTGGCCTGACTGCCGGCGAAGAGGTCCACGGACTTTTGGGGCAGATGCGAGAGCACATACACGCGTGTACCTGGGGCGCTCAGGGGCCGTTTGTCATGGCCATGATGGAGACGCCGCCCTACGACGTGACCCTGGAGAACCGGATCCGGTCGGCGGAGAAGTACGTCAGGCGTTCATATGCGGAGACCAAGGAAGGAGATCACACGAGGGACGAGGCCAGCGATGAGTTCTGATAAGAGTGGCATCGTGTATGATATTGGGGTTGACCGAGTAATAATGGGATACGCATATAGAGGGGGTTTTGTACGATTGTAATAGTGTAACAACAATGTAACATATCTGGCCAACATTTTTTAACAAAATCATCACGATACTTATATCTTTAAATTCAAACTGCTTCAAGCCATGTTGAAGACGATTTGATTTTGAGTCCATGGACAGAATCACGTGATTGCTCATTTTTTGCTCCTTGTTTCGACCACGACGAGGCGCAAGTAGACGCTATACACTGGCGGGAGTCTTTTTCTTTTCTCACATTTCTTTTCAAGCATCCTTATTCAAGTCGGTTGCATTCACTCATCATGCAAAATGTCTTACCCAAGGATCTCATGGAGCTTCAGCTTGGTCAGATTGACCTCCTGATGGCCATGTATGCGTCGGACAATGCCATATCGATGGACACGACATGCTCAGATCTGCTCGAAGTACTGCGGAACTGGTGTGAAAGTGACTTGGAGACGGTGCCGCAGTTTACTGAGTCGTCCATAGCCATGGTTCTTGGCCTGGATGTTTCAGATGTTGGCGGAACAGAGTCGTTGCAACTCGAGTTGTCTGTCCCGTTGGTATATCAAGGAGACAAAGCAACAGCACTTGCTACGGAACCTCCGCCAGTGAGGGCCAGGGTGCAACAACCTGCCTGGATGAGCAGAGGCGAGGTAGCCCGACTCAACGCGGAAGTCCCAGACGAAGACATATTGAGCGTTATTGAACACGTCAAGGAGGCGGCGGCGCAACACCTCGCAGCATCAAGACAAGCAGCCGCCACGAGCAGTCTACCAAGTACAGCCACATCCCCCGTCCGTGTCTGGTTCTACTTCCCCTCCATCAGCACGCGGTCCAAGCGAGACGACCTGGTCAACCACGCCCCCACCTACGGCCTGACGGGCTTCCTGCTGGCCGGCAAGCCTGGCATCTTGTGCCTCGAGGGGGGCTCCCCGGCGATTGACGACTTTATGAAGTTTATCAAGACGGAGAGCTGGGGCGACATTCCCCCGCAGCACAAAAAGGTCAGTGAGCGCTATCGGGAGACGGGGCCGGCAGTGAGACGGGCGTTTGGGGACATGCAGGAGATTACCGACTTGGTGGGCGAGAAGCGAGGGGAGAGGGCGAACCGGAGCGATATGAAGGCTCTAGAGGCGTGGCTTAATGATAGGGGGTTGGGTGAGGCCTTTGGAAAGGTTGTCATGTAGGTTGGAGTATGTTACAAGCAACAGTTGGGTTAACTATTTTGGTCATTGAATCACAATAGGCTACGAGGAAGAGACATGATTATAGACCTCATTTGTATCATCATATTATGTATTAACTCGATACTACTCGAATCATACCGACGCTTCGTATCCACCTCGACAGACTCGCTAAAAGAGAAGCGTCAATCGATTCAACGCTATACATGTTGCTGAGAATCATATTGACATGTAAGAATCTGATCAATGTATGGTCAGTAATGAGCCATTGGATAACCCAGAGCATATACATACCAGAGCACCCATCATCATCAAACCAAACACTTTAGCACGTTCTCGGCCTCGCAAGAGCATACGCCTTGATCGGCGGCTCCCGCGCAACCTTTGGCTGGTACAAGACGACAGCGAGGCCAGCAATGAGAATGGCATTCTCCGTAATGAGGAAGTCGGCCAGATCCAACCCGGGAGCGAGATACGGAGCACAGACTTGGCCCAGGTTGAGCCTGGAAATCCTACCCGGTCCCGCGTGCGTGAGGGCATCCTTGGCCAGCGCAAAGGCGAGCGGGTTGGCCAGCATTCCTTCGTGCGTGTAGAATGAGCCGCCGAGCTGGCCGACACAGACCTTTTGCACATCGGCATTGGTGACGCCCACGCGGCGCGCATCGAGGAGAAAGGCGGATGCACCCGTGCCGCTCTGGGGCTGGACAATCTCGTCAAAGAAGCTCGAGTAGACGCTCGTGGTGGGCACGTAGCCCGAGTCGCCGCCGTTGGAGCGCAGCGTGTTGATAAAGTTGCTGCCAAACTCCTGCTGGACGACGGCCGGGTCATTCGTGATGCCGGTAACGTCGACAAAGTTGGCCAGCACGGTGCCCTTGTAGTCGGCGCTGATGGCGACGTGGTCCGTCGTCGTCTTGCGCGTCGAGGGCCAGTACTTGAAGGCCCACTGGACGTCAATGTTGCCCTGGGACCACGCGATGACGGCCGTGTTGCGCTTCGTCACGGCGGCAATGTAGTTGAGCGCGTACGCGGCGTACTCGGCGTTGGTCTGCGCATCGTCGAGCAGGAACCCCGGCACGTTGACCCACACGGGATCGGCGTAGTCGGTGCCCGTGAGCAGCGGGATGTAGTTGCCCTTGAAGGTGATGTAGCCCGTCGATCCCGTGCCCGGGAACAGAATCACCGGCGGCTTCTTGCCCCAGGTGAAGGTGTCGGGGATGTAAATGGCGGCACGGAGCTTCTGCTCGGGGACGCTGTACGGGGCGTCGCAGGGGGCTGCTCGAGGATAGATCTTCTTGGGAGGAGGCCGGTTTCTAAGAGGAGTGTGAATTGGCTGCAATGGACAAAGGTATCTTGGTCGACTTACACATTGTTGCTCGAGTTCTCATCCGAGCCAAGCCCGTCGGCAAAGTCAAAGAGGTCATCCACGGTTCCCGAGATGAGGCCATTCGCAATCAAGTGCGCAGTATACTCGATAAAGTTCTTGGGCTTGGAGTTGGCCACCAGCTTCAGATACGCCGACGCCTCGACCGTGTTCTTGGGAGTCTTTGTGGCCTCGAGCTTCTTGAGCGTCTCAATCACCTTGTTCCGGTCGCCTGACGCGAGAGCCTTGCGCAGGGTCCCGAGGAGGCCGCTGACGACCTCGTCGAGAGTATCAGCGACGCCGCCCACGAGCCCGCCAACGAGCCCGCCGAGCTGCCGCTCTTCAATTCCAGCTTCAGCAGCCAGGCTTGGGTCTGCGCTGGGCGCGGCCGAGGCAAGGCCCAGGATGGCGCAGAGGCCCAGAAGAGGCGTGGAAACGAGCATCGCGGATTGAAAGAGAGTCCTGGCCCCCTAGTCGGCCGAAAACTGGGATGCCAGTGTTCTTAAGTAATGGACATCGTGCGAGGGCCCTGAGCCTTTCCCCATCGGCGCCAAGCGGATACAGCCTCATCTTGCCGGCGGTGCCGATCTCAATCCAAGCGTTGAGCCAAACTCTAGTTCCATCACATTTGCTCGAATTCCCCATGCGCCAGCGTCGCGAAAGATGCCTATCTGGGCACTTGATGAAGTCAATGGCGCCAACGCTCTGCAGTAGCCGTCTTCCCATCTCGGCAAGGTGTCTTTTTACGAGGGAAAAGCCCCGCGTCGCCTGATGCTCATTAGCCCACGATCCCAAGGGGCATCAGAGTTTCCCCTTGGAGCCGGGTAATATCTCCGCCCTGTCGAAGCACTTTGGAATCCAGCAGAGGAGTCTTTACTCCGCTGCCGTCTGCTCGTCCATTTGGGACCTGGCAGTAGACTTTGAGACGATGCTGGGCCTGGATCACGCCACCACGTTGTGGGAAAGCCCAGGAACCACTTAATCTCCCGAATTCTCTCGGAATGCTGCTGACAGAGAGGAAACTTTGCATTAACAAGCAAAGTACACGTCTCCAACGCGGCAGACTAGGTGAGGCGGTTCCCATGAAGAAAAAGCGTTGACAGATGGACACGGCGGCTCCATATTGCTTTCTAAGCCCTATCAAGTGCAAGGAACATCCATGGTTGTCGGTCCCGACTGTGCGAAACACGCGGCAGATCAAACATGCATTGGTAATTGCCATATGCAGCATGTCCAAAGTTACTAATACAGTTTCCAGCACCTAAAGGTAAAGAGTCGAGGATCCAAGAGCTCTTCTTCCGTCTACGCGACCGCAGCAGAAGACGGGAGTCGGCAAACCGCCCTTTTGAGCAGCTCGGCAATCAAGCTTTGACTAGAGACATTAGCAGCTGGGGCCAATGACCGATAGTCGTTTCTAAAGATGGCTCTAAACAAAATAGAGGCCGCCACGACTCCAACGGCCGTGGGAGGTCGAAATTGGGGATGGTCAGAATAGTGTGGCTGCCACGCATTGGGGAACCTAGTCGAGTATAGCACCGATATCAAACAATCACGTCCTTGTCATGATCGAAACTTTCTGTATAGACCCTTTGGATCATTGGAAGAGCAGTTGCATAGTTCTTGAATAACCTTTGTGAAATGTCAATTGGACAACCAAAGGTAGGGCACAAGTAGAAATCGCTTGATGGACCCGAAGCCATGGTCCTTGAATACACAATGCTGAATAGTCTGTCGCCACTTGATCTACTTGCTTATTCACATCTTGAATGGTCTGGAAAAGCAAAAGTTGAGCTCACAGATCGGTGCAAGAAGCTAGTTCTATTGATACGCTTCATGCTTGCAACGTAGCTAAGATGGGCCATGATGCTCCAATACGCAGTGGTCCAGCCACTGCCAATCACACAAATAGACAAGATATTCCGTCACATAAACCAATACAACGCTTCTTGAGGAAAGGCAGGCAACACGCTTTTCTAAATAGAAATGCCACTGCAATAGAGTTTAGCAGTACCAAAGAAACCCAACAAAACAGACCAACCTACCAAGCCCCTCGTGTAACAGAGGCGACTCGAGAAGAGCAGCCACATCAATCTGCGCAGGCACAGGACACTCACCTACCAGATCTCCCACTTTTGGCTGCCCAGCGCACAAAGTCGGTTGAACAAGTCGTCCCGCTGCGACATGGCAGTGATGAGCGTAGAGTTGTTTTCCCTGTCTTTGATTTCCAGGCCGTCGATAATCTCCCCTCCCAACGCCCAGCCCGCAAGAAGCTTGGACTTTGCGCCGTAACCAGAGTATTTGTTGAGTTCTGTAATCTCTGCAACGGGTATCACCCAACTGGGCTGTACCTCTTCGTCGGCCGTATTGTCAGGGGTGGCCTGAGACGACTTGGTGGAAAAGACCAGGCTGGGCGAGGCCGTGTCCGTGGTGAGATAGACAAAGCCTTTCTCGCCATGGCATCGACCATTGAACTCTATGGGGCCGGCAATCGGTGGCTCTTCCACGACGGCTGCAGCGCCCCGTCGGTTCTTTGCAGATTCAGCTCCGCTCTTTGCGCGCATCTTGTCGACGGCAATGATGGTCTTGGCAGCTCCTTTGGCAACCGTCATGACGGCACCAAAGAATTTGGCGCGCTTTTTGCCTTCAGTTTCGGGGGCTGTAAACTCATGATCCTCTCCGCCAGCCTCCTTGACCATTTCTGCGTCCTGAATGGTAGCTGCGCGGACTTCGGCCTTTGTCGCGCCGAGCGGAGAGTCGCCCAGAACTGCATTGAAAACACCGCGTCCGAGCACAAGAGGGTGGTAAATTGGCGGGCCTTTGATCAAGGGTGGCGGCACGAGAGGAGCCTTGCGAGCTTCGCCGAGTCGTAAGAGGGCGATTGCCACCTGGGCATCGGTCGGAACTCCCTGAAAGATGTAGCTACACTGGCATTAGCGAGTTCCATCAAGCCTCCCTGAGACGGAAACAACTTACTCCAAGCCTTTGGTGAGCATTGGATTCATCCGGTCAACCAGTTTCATCACAATAGCACTGCCAAAGAATAAAATGCCCATTGCCAAGGTAGTCACTCGATAGACCACGTAGCATGACACAAACGGCGACAAGATTGGTATCGGAATAACCAGTGCAGCGAGACGGTACCGGTCCGCGTCTTGGGCAAAGGGGGCGGTGGGTGAGAGCAGACTGTTGGTCAGTGAGCGTTCTGGCTCTTGAGACGCGGCTGTAGTACTCACTTTGCAGATCGCTCCCAGATATCCGATATCAAGGTGATTCCATGCATAACAGGCCTCATTTTGCTCCACATCATCTTCTGCATGGGCGACTTGGTCTTGTCCTGGGACGGTCTGTCGATTCCCGACGCCTTGTCCTTTGCCGTTGCAACTTTGGTAGCCAGCGCGTTGGGCTCGGGAAACTTTTGGGTGATTCCGCCGCCTTTCTGGTTGTTGCCGTGTTGGGGGTCGTCGTCGGTGAAGATGTTCATGGCTATGCTCACGATTCCCGTTACAAAGTTGCTCGCCTCGTTCTCGAGGGCTTCACCCTTGATATTCTCAGGCGCCCCAGTGGCAGAGTCAAGTGAGCCGAATAAGCCAGCAGTGGGTTTCGCCAGACCACCAGTCTTGTAATTGACCAACGCGGGCGGTACAGGTGGGAACATGTTGCTTCGTACCCTTGGCGAGACGAGGAGTGCCGCCAAGGTAGCTCCGAATACTGGCACCAAGCAGTTGAAATACCAGGCAGTAAAGTAGACCTATACAATCAGTGAATAGTCTCTAGTGACGGCATGATTGACTTACAACACAAAAGCACGCTGTTCGTCTCGGTTCGCGCCAAGACCGAAGCCTCGCAAAGTGCTGCGCCAGCACCAGCAACCCAAGGAGCTGAAACCAAGTTAGAAATCAAGGACAGAAGACGACGTTTCCGAAAGAATTCACATACCGGTCCCATATAAAGCCTCCCAATTTGTGCCCGCAGCTTGTTTGGCGAAAAGTACTCGTCGCTGGCCACATTGAAATCCAAATCTCCCGGTGAAAGATCTTCCGTTTGCTTGAGATGAAAGATTCGCTTGCAAACAGTCATTAGCGATGGCTCTCACCAAGAAGAAAGGAGACACACCTTGTTGAATCGTCGCACGAGCAACCAGATATCCTCGTTGCCAAGGCCTTCAACAAGAGGGCCCAGGTCCCGAGCCTTGTCCGTGTTCCACCCAGCATCCATCAAACTCTCATCACTACCGAGAGAAACGGGAGCTTCTCCCTCATCCTGAGCTCCCGTGATGCCGATGGGGGCATTGGGCGTCTCTTCAACATGGGTGTGGAGAGTTGGGCCCGTCTCCGCATTAGCATCGAGACTGACCCGTATCTGCCTTGTCTCGTGTTTCTCAGGCTCCATTGCGCGTGTAGGGACTAGCCGTCCGCTAAAGACGTGACAATCAATGGAGAGAAACAGCAAGCGTCTGAGATGGAGGCAAGTGGATGAGTCGTTGGTTGTTGGAAGTTGAGGATGATGTCAGGACTCGGAGTGGGCGCACTAGCTCAACCTCGCACAATGGATCGTCGTGTGTTTTCTATTTTCCGACTGCACGTGATGAGAGGAAAATCGCCTCCCTTGAGCATTAGCCTCAGATCAGGCAAGATTTCTGAAACATGATTGTTTGCGACGTCGTATTCCGTGCGACTGACGACATGTTGATGCGCGATGGCTACAAGGATTGCATTGGTCATGGCAACTTTGCTAGGCCTAGTTCTAGGCTGACTTCCATCTTTAGCACACGATGAGTTTATTCGCCCCTTGAATTTGGAAGGGAAAAAGAAGAAGAGAAGAATAAAAAATAAAAAAACAATAATGAAACAAAGAAACGAATTGGCATTGGGCTGAATTTCACTAGGCATTACTCAATCATTCGCATATCTACTTGGTTGCGACGTTGTCAGATCTTTATAGTCTTGATAGAGTTTCGGTATGCCTTCTAGATTTCTAGGCGTGGCCAAGACAAATTAGCCGTGCCTGCTCCACGCCAAGACTCATGACAGGCACCCAAAGTCGATAAGCCGAATTACCATATCTGATATGTTTTTTGAGTTACTTGGATAGCCTTTGTATCTGTACTATTTCTCTTCGGCTGTTTGGGCTGCTGGATATATAGCTGGAAGGTTAGTTATTGACAAGTACTATGGCCACCCGACAAAGCAACACGTTCAATAATCAACTCAAACATGATAGCCACACTGATCGGTGACAAGTGTATGAGGTATCAATCAATAGAAAACTAATCTTTTTGAGTCAGACCTCAAGCCAAAGTGTTTTCTGGTCGCCACGGAGTTGGTGCTAACCAACGATGGATCACAGGCTTAGGCTCTGCCATGATATTTAGATGCCGTGCCTCCATGTCAACCCCTGAAGAAGGTCATTAACCCCAAGCAAGCAAGTATGTTATCAATCATATACATTATATAGGTACCTAGGTAGTCATAGTCCCTTGAGAGAGATGGATCCTGGTTTGAAAAAGCGCATCATTTCCACTATAAGCCACCCACTACGCCCAGACACTGACGGCCTCCGAGCCTGACACAAATCTGGCCAAATTAACATCATAGGCCAGGCTGCCACTATTAATGGACAGACTTGTAGTAGAAGATACCTCGTCAAGTCAGACGCCCTGCGAGTGGGTAAGACGTTGGCGGCCAGAACGAGCTGTAAGCATAAGTCACAAGGATGGGCCCAGTTGGCTCTGCACTTTGATTATGCAAGGCGCATACATGTCAACACTGCATGTTAGTACTTGATATAATGCCTCCAGGATACTTTCAAAAGCTGAGCGTGACGACAGACGCCCTTGTGACATGGCAGCAGTCTACCTGCTACCGGTGCCTTGGGGGCGGAGCCATTCACTAACGCTATTGGGGCCTCGGATGTTGAGAGTTCCGATACGATTGTCAGCATGGTGATTTCATCGTCCATGTTGGCTCTCCTAGTATTTTCTTCTTGTAAGCCTTTGAAGACTGAGTCTCCCCATACCCAACCCTAGCCTCGGACCTGACCAGCCGGCTTCATCGCCAAGATGCGGGCATCAATACTCAAACGCAATTTAAGAGCCTGGCCACTGCAGTCACGAGACAATCCATTCACACCCATACACAGTTGTGTCTGACTCGCAGAAATAAGCAGAAGTATGCATAATGCCAAAGACGCAGCAACACGTGGATCTCAACCACACTCTGCACTCTGTAAGGCTGAGCATCTCAAAAATAGAACAAACTTCCGGCCTAGCTCAACCCCACAACGCCATATCTTTCGGTAGTTTTGCCATGTCGCACGCGGCGCAGCTCGGGGCTAGCCTCGAGCCCAAAGCTGACATGGCGCACTGGCGAAGTGCCGTTTGGGAGTCAGCAGCCACAACATGCAACGGCCAATTGCGAAGAGGCCATCAGGCTGGGGCTGACGCTTTTGATATGTTTGTTGGAGTGGTGGTGATGGGTTACTACCAGCTGTTTGGTGAGATCGAGGCTGGAGCTGAGAGCGAGAGCGAGAGCGATTGCGTGAGAGTCGGGAGCCACCAGAACAAAAAGCCGTGATGATTTTGAATGTTGTTGTGATAGATTAATGAGTTAATGACATCGAGCTACCATAGATGGCTCAGAAATAGATGTATATAAGACTGCTTGCTTTCCCATTACAGCAACACCTTCATCCCTACACTCAACAGCTTCGACTTACATCTACAACTTACCAACCAAACATCACATCAAATATCAAGCTATACTCAGCTAGATTCTCTCTGATATACCAAGTCCTACTCTTATCAACTCACTTAACCATCATGTCTGTCTTCAAGACCCTCTCCGCCTTCACCGTCCTCGCCGCCAGCATCTCCGCCGCACCCACCACCACTCCGCGAGACGCCCCCTCCAGCACCGTCCTCCTAACCGGCGTAACGCACTCCGTCGTCGCCGGCCTCGGCGGCCTCCGCTTCGACCCGGATAACGTCGTGGCCGAGGTAGGCGACGTAGTCGAGTGGCACTTCCTACCAGCCAGCCACGCCATTGCGCAGTCGAGCTTCGGCGAGCCCTGCGCGCCCCTCGCCGACGGCTCCGGCTTCTACTCGGGCTTCAACTCTGCCACGGCCCAGGGCCAGGCCACCAACGTGTTCCAGATTGTCGTCGAGGACGACGCGCCCATCTGGTACTACTGCCCGCAGACCAACGGCAACCACTGCCAAAAGGGCATGGTGGGCGTCATCAACCAGAACTTTGACAACCAGGACTTTAGCCTGCGTCGTCACAAAGAGCTGGCCGCCCAGACGTACGTTTCTATCGTCCCGGCTGCGGAGCAGGGCGGCAATATCATTCCCAACCCCAACCCCGACGGCGGCTTCTGAGTTGTCTCCTGGCGGTTCAGGGGGCGATGGCGGTTTGGGGAGCTTGGCCGACTTTCTTCGATGTAATTCGACTTTCCTTTATGTAAAAGTGGCAATGCTGACATGGCATTCGACTGGGCAAAGCAGGGCGCGGCAGGATGATACGGCATAACCATGGACCTTGTCTAGATCTTGAGCAACATCGTCAAGGACTCTCCTTAATTTTTATTCGGCGGCAATTTCTAATAGCCATTCCTTGAGTCTAATATCTTGTTCGCTTGTCGATATTTGATGTTGAATCACGTTTGCTGCGTTGTCCCTAGTATTGCTCAATAGTGAAGTAAATGTCCTCATACCTAGTTGATACAAGATGCCTGAGATGAGCAGTCACAAGCTGGTTGAAGCTTTCTGTTTTTCGGATTTCATACTCACAGCAAACCCATTCAGTTGGTTGATTCTCATGGTCAACGTCAACCACTTACACGAGCCATCTGCATGGCCCAAACCAAGTCAGAGCATGTCCCATCGATTGTACTTGACATCAGGTCCGCCATCAAATTCCCCGGAACCTCTGGTTCTATAGTATGTATAAGCTCATATACAACTCCAGGCGGCGTACGACATGGTGGCTAACGCTCCACTCCGCTTCTCCAACTTCAAACGTCAGCTTACAAACTCATCGGAGCCACGACCTGTCATCAGATCCAGTCGAGGATACGGCCGGATGGTCGTGCTTCCCGTGCCGGAGCCGCAAGTTCCGGTGTGACCGGTCAATGCCCGAGTGGTCGCGGTGCCTCAAGGGCGGGGAAACCTGTCGATATCCCGCGGAGAGGAAGCACGTCGTCACCGCGACGCGGCCCAAGGTACAAAACCTCGAAGAAAGACTGGGTAGGCTATTTCATACGACACTTTGCAATAGCTATGTAATCTGACACTGCTGCTGGTCGAGCTGGAACATTATCTGAAGGAGAGTAGAGAACGAGTTCAGACGCCGCCTCCGGTCGAGTACAAGCTCATCGGGACGGGCCGGTTCGAAAAACTTCCGCCACAACCCATCGTGGAAGACTTGTAAGTGACGTGAGAAATCATCAGTGCAGGGTCAACTGTGAAGATGCTAGGACAAGCGTGTACTTTTCCCGACTGCACTCAGCAACGCCCGGGATCCATCCGTACAGATACCTTGCCTCGCTCTACCTCCCAACCCACATGCAGCCCCCAATGTGCCTCCAGCATGCCGTCACGCACGACCATGGGAGCGACGCTATCGCCAACGTACAAGAGCACGGCTGAAGTACTCTACCGCCGGTCACGGTTTTACCTTGAGCAGATGAGATGAAGGCGAGTCACAGTCTGACTATAATCGACTACGCACTAACAACCTGGCCGACAGGAAGACGGCCAGCACTTTGTCACCATGGCGCACGTGCAATGCTGCATCCTTCTCGGCCACTTTGAAGCGCAGAAGCTATGGTTATCGCGCTCCGCCGTGAGCACGTCGCGGGGCGTGAGACTGGCTCACATTCTCGGGCTGCACCAGCTCGACGGCGACGGCCGCGTCGTCTCTTGTCCGTTTGAGCTGTCCGGGGGCTCGGTGCCCGAGGGCGTGCCGGTGTCGTCGTATCCGACGAGCGGGCGATGATGGATCACGTTGCACTCGGCTGTCTTGATGCCGTCACTCTGCGTCTTACGGTTCACGGGAATCAGGCCATGTGGGTATAGTTGGGATTATCGTCAAGGTCATGATACGGGCTGCTCATGCTCGCCCTGCTCCTCCAGTTCCAATCCTGCTGATCCAAGCCCCCCAAAAGTAAAGGATCCAACCCCAGGCCGATCGACGGCCAATGTCCCCCCCAAACGCCGTTACTCCACCAACAATGATGTGATATATACATGAATCCGCAGATACTTAGTCGCTCTTGTGGTCCAGCCATCGCACGATAGCGTAGCTGGTACCGGCGGCGAGCATGCCAATGACGAGCGTCTGCACGGCGCCCCAGACGCCGGCGCGGTGGTTGCGGATGGCGACGTAGTTCTTGGCGTAGCCAAAGGCCAGCAGGACGGCGACGGTGACGCCGACGGAGACGAGCAGGGCGTCGCCGACGCGGGCCATGAAGAAGTAGGGCAGCATGGGAATAAGGCCGCCGACAAAGTACGACAGGCCCATGGTGACGGCGGAGATCCAGGCGCGGTGGACGTCGGAGCGGTCGAGGCGCTGGCCGACGTCTAGCACAAAACGCAGCCAGTGCTCGGGGCTTGCGCACAGCTCGTTGGCGGCCGGGGCGGCGGCGGCCGGGGAGACGTGGTAGCGGGCGAGGACGACGGCGACGGCATCGCGGCGGGCGTCCGGGCGGTCGGCGGCGGCGGCGGCGTGGCGGCGCTCCTCGGCCTCGTAGCAGTCGCGCTCGGTGGCGGCGGCCAGGTAGGCGCCGAGGCCCATGGAGATCATGCCGCTGAAGAGCTCGGCGAGGCCGGCGAGGATGACGACGCGGGCGGAGCCGAGGGAGGAGAGGCCGGCGGTGAGGGCAAAGGGGACGGTGAGGCCGTCTGAGAAGCCGATGATGACGTCGCGCATGGCGGCGCCCGAGTCGAAGGGGGATGAGTCGGAGGGGTGGCT
>QUZG01000236.1:440-40651 GCA_003693545.1 Pseudonectria buxi
TGGCTTTATCTGCGAAGATGGAACCTGCGCGCCTGGCCCTGGCACATGTGATGATACTATCGAGTGCGGCAACCAATTCGAGTGCTCCGGAAACCGATGTATCCCTACGATCGAGACGCCGCAGTGCGCTGATAAGACCGAGTGCAATATTGGCTTCATCTGTGAAGATGGAACCTGCGCGCCTGGCCCTGGCACATGTGATGATATTATCGAGTGCGGCAACCAATTCGAATGCGCCGAAGGCGAATGTGTACTTACGACCGAAACGCCGCAATGCGCTGATAAGACTGAGTGCAATATTGGCTTCATCTGTGAAGATGGAACCTGCGCGCCTGGCCCTAGCACATGTGACAATACTATCGACTGCGGCAACCAATTCGAATGCGCCGAAGGCGAATGTGTACTTACGACCGAAACGCCGCAGTGTGTTGATAAGGCTGAGTGCGAGGTCGGCTATATTTGCCTAGACGAAACCTGTGTTGTTGGCCCCGAAGCTTGTAACGAAGACTTGGAGTGTGGCTTTGAAAATATCTGCCTCAATGGAGTCTGCGTTCTTACAATCTGCGCAACGGACGAGGATTGCGGCGAAGGCAACAAATGTCTCGACAGCTCTTGTGTCCCTGGCGCTTGCGAGGAGGCTTCTGATTGTGGTACCGGAAATCTCTGCGTGGATGCTATTTGCATTCCTGGTCCCGACACCTGTGGTCAAGATATTGACTGCGGCTTCAACGAGAATTGCCTCAACAGCCAATGTGTTTTGGCCGTATGCACGGACGATCCCGAATGTCAAGCTGGCTTCTCTTGTTTGGAGGGGACTTGCCTTCCTACTCTGTGCCTTGAAAGCCTGGAGTGTGGTCTTGGGAACCTGTGTGTCGACGGTAGCTGCGCTGTTGGCCCTACGACGTGCGAAGTGGATAGAGAGTGTGGCTTCAGCACTGGCTGCATCAACGGTTTCTGTGTTCCAACTATCTGCATCGCCGATGTTGACTGCGGCGAGGGTTACTCATGCCTGGGAGAAACTTGTCTCCCCAGCACCTGCAACGCCGACTTTGAATGCGGAGCCGGAAACAAATGCCAGAGCGATAGCTGCATTACCGGCCCTACCGAGTGTTCTCGGAACTCAGACTGCGGCTTCAGTACCATCTGCATCAACGGCTTATGTGTGCCTAGCATTTGTACCGATAACGCGGATTGTGGCGACGGCTACTCGTGCCTTGCAGAAACTTGCCTGCCAACGAACTGTGTCGATGACATTGAGTGCGGCACTGGAAATCTATGCACCAATGGCAACTGTGCTGCCGGTCCCGATCAGTGCTCCGAGAACTTGGAGTGTGGCTTTAACTTTGGCTGCATCAACGGCGTGTGCGTACTCGACACATGCGCCGAAGGCGAGGACTGTGGTGATAGCTTGTCATGCGTGGGCGGAACCTGTCTCCCAAGCATCTGCAGCAACAGCAATGAATGCGGTACCGGGAATGTCTGTCTCGTCGGTGCTTGTGCTGCTGGCCCAGACAGCTGTGCGGATGACGGAGAGTGCGGATCCAACACGCGTTGCGTCAACACTGTCTGCTTGCCCAACACTTGCTTGCAAGATACAGACTGCGGTCAGGATAACACTTGCCTAACTGGCGTCTGCATTCCCGGCGCTTGCTCGGTAGATGAAGACTGCGGCGCCAACTACTTGTGTCTTGCCGACTCGTGTGTCCCCAACGCCTGTACCCTGGACGAGGAGTGTGGAACTGGAAATTTCTGCCAGGAACTTGTGTGCGTCGCAGGCCCTGATGTCTGCGGAGCCGATGATGATGAGTGCGGACTCGACACCATCTGTATTGCTGAGATTTGTGTCCCCCAGTTCTGCTCAGCCAACGAGAATTGTGGTGAGAACAACCTGTGCCTCAAGGGCGCCTGCGTGCCTGGTATTTGCACGGATGACGATGAATGCCGCCAAGGCAACGCCTGCATCAACGGCCTCTGCCTTCCGAAATACTGCTTGGGAGACGCCGACTGTGGCACCAACAACGTCTGTCTCGGCTCCGTCTGTGTCCCTGACGCTTGCGACGAAGACGCCGACTGCGGCGAGGGCATCACTTGCCGCAACGGTGCTTGTCTCCCAACGGCATGCCAGAATGATGCGGAATGCGGGACTGATAATAGGTGTTTCAACGGAGCCTGCGCTCCCGGCGCTTGCAACGAAGATACCGACTGTGGCGATGGCAATGCCTGTCTCAACCAAGTCTGTCTTCCCGCTACCTGCACGCAAGATTCGGAGTGTGGCACCGACAACCGCTGCTTCAATGGAATCTGCGCACCTCGAGCTTGCGACCCAGAGACCAACTGCGGTGATGGCAACGCCTGCGTCAATGGGGTCTGTCTTCCCGCTACCTGCACGCAAGATTCGAACTGTGGCGCCGACAATCGATGCCTCAACGCGGTTTGCGTCCCTGTGACTTGCGGGACAGCAGCCGACTGCGGTGACGGCAACACCTGCCTCAACAACGTCTGTATCCCTACTACCGAATGCACCGCCGATGTCAACTGCGGAACTGGCAATGTTTGCCTCAACGGAGGATGCGTCCCTGGCGAATGCGGACAAGGCGTTGACTGTGGCCCGGACTATCTGTGTCTCAACGGAGGATGCGTCCCCAGTACTTGCTCGGATGACGGCCAGTGTGGAGACGACATCATCTGCATCAATAACGTCTGTGTGCCCGGAGGCTGTCTCCTCGATATCGAATGCGGCGAGAACAACAGGTGTCTCAACCAACGCTGTGTGCCTGCTGGCTGCACGGAAGATGGACAGTGTCGAGACGGCAACGCATGTCTCAATGGAGTCTGCCTACCACAGACCTGCTCGTCGCCTGGCGAATGTGGCAGCGGAAGCACCTGCCTCAACGGCGCTTGTGTCCCCGATACCTGCGGGGAGGGAGTGGAATGTGGTGGAGGCAACATCTGCCTCAATGGAGGTTGTATTCCCGAAAGCTGTGAAGCGGAGTCGCAATGCGGTTTTGGTAACATTTGTCTTAATGGAGGTTGTGCCCCCAACCTCTGTAACGAAGGAGTTGAATGCGGCGGAGGCAACATTTGCCTCAATGGACGTTGTATCCCTGGTAGCTGCGAGCAAACCGAGCAATGCGGCGCCGGCAACATCTGTCTCAACAACATCTGTATCCCCCCTAGCTGCTCGGATAGTTCCGAGTGCGGCACGGGTAGCATCTGCTTCAATGCGGCATGTGTTCCCAGTACCTGCGGCGAAGGAGTCGACTGCGGCCTAGGCAACATCTGCCTCAATCAAGGCTGTGTGCCTGATACCTGCGATTTCAGCTTCCAATGCGGCGTCGGTAACATCTGCCTCAACGGAGGCTGTGTTCCCAATGGCTGCGAGGGAGATGAGGTATGCGGTGCCGGCAACGTCTGCCTCAACAGCAACTGTGTCCCAGACGTCTGCACTGCAAGCGAGCAATGCGGTACCGGTATCATCTGTCTCAACGGAGGCTGCGTCCCACAGGAGTGTACGGACGAAGTAGGATGCGGTGCGGGCAACGTGTGCCTCAATGGCGGCTGCGTCCCACAGACATGCTCGGATGAAGTGGTGTGCGGAGAAGGCAATGTGTGCATCAACGAGGTATGCTTGCCAGAACTCTGCAGAGAGAACGAGGACTGCGGCGATGGAAACATTTGCCTCAACAGGGTATGTACCCCGGAGAACTGCGCGGGAGGCTTGGTTTGCGCCGGCGGCAGCATATGCCAAGGCAATGTCTGCACAGCGCCGGCTTGCACGAGCAGCGACGAGTGCTTCGGCCAGACGATTGGCGGGGAGCTGTGTGCTGAAGGTATCTGCGCCTGTGTCAACCGGGCCTGCGCGCTCCTTGGCACATGCGAGGACAGCGGCGGCTGCAACGGTGGCGTGTGCGTGCGTGGGCGTTGCCTCGACCCAGCGGCGACATCCAACTGCATCACTGCTGCCGACTGCGATGGCGAGCGGGTTGGCCTCGATCTCTGCCAACAGGGCGAGTGCTTCTGCGCCGACACAGAGTGCTCTCTGGTCAACCCCGACGCCTGTAACGACAATGTGGACTGCGACGTGGCAGGCAACGAGATATGCGAGGCAGGCGGCTGCATCGAGCTCACCAACCCCACGGAATGCGACACCAGCCAAGACTGCATCAGCGTGGTTCTGGGCTCAGAGACGTGCCAGCTCGGGCTGTGCTCCTGCATCGGAGGCTTCTGCTCTTTGCAAGATCTGCCCCCGGGCCAATGCACCGTCGACGAGGAGTGTGAGGGCGGCGACGTGTGCAACACCAACACATGCGGACCGCCCCTCGATATCAGTTGCGCCGACAGTCGCGAGTGCGTGGGCGAGGTGCTGGGAGCGACCGTGTGCTTTCTCCGGACGTGCTTCTGCGTCCAAGGCCAATGTTCACTCGTGGCGCCCGACGACGGCAGCTGTACCGTGACTGCCGACTGTGACGCCGGCGATACGTGCGTGGACCGTGTCTGTACGCCGCAGGAACAAGGCGTGACACCCTGCGTCCAGACGAGAGACTGCCTGGGCCAGGTTCTTGGCGACGAGACCATCTGCCGCTTCGGCAATTGTTTCTGCATCGACGGTGAATGCTCGACCGAGGCGCCTACCGACGGCACCTGCACCGGCCCGGGCGATTGTCCCAACGGTCAAGTCTGCCGAGGCGGCCAATGCTCTGCGACTCTGCTCCCGTCGTGCGTGTCGGACGAATCTTGCCTGGGCCAGGTGGTGGGCGTCGAGGTCTGCGGCGCCAGTGAATGCGTCTGCCGAGCCAACGGCCTCTGCTCCCGCCTGGGCAGCACATGCGATGCAGACACGGGCTGCTTTGACGCCCTGGCCTGCATCGACGGTGTCTGCGCGACTTGCACCGACTCGCTGCAGTGCGACGAGGACGAGGCCTGCCAGGATGGCTACTGCGTGCCCGCGGCGCTGCAGTGCGACACGGACACGGACTGCGACACGGGCCGGAGATGTTATGCCGGCTTCTGCTTTGAGAACACGCCCGCCACTTGCTCCATTGACAGCGACTGCGTTGGCTTCCAGGTCGGCGTCGACCTATGCACACTCAACGGCCCCTGCGTGTGCCGCGACAACGTCTGCTCCCATGTGAGCAACACATGTACCGACACCGCCGCCGACTGTGTTGGCGGCCGAGTCTGCATCGCCGAGCAGTGCCGCACCTGTGTCGCCTCGTCGGAATGCCCGGTCGGCCTCATCTGTTCTTTTGGCGGCTGCTATGAGCCCGGTGTCTGCGCCGACTCGAGCGAGTGCCAACAAGGCCTGGTCTGCACCGAGGGCCTACTGTGCGGCCCCTGCACCGACTCTGCGCAGTGCGACGCCGGCGCCGGCGAGCTATGCGACGCGGGCGTCTGTCGCCTCCCTGCCCTTGGATGCGCTGACGCCGCGGCATGCGCCCCCGGCCAGGTCTGTATCGGAGCCGACGTCGGCGATGAGGTTCTCGGCGTTTGCGGTCCGTGTAACCCAAGCACGCCGTGCCCGGCCGGCCTGGTGTGCCGCAACTCGGCCTGTACCATCTCGACGGGTTCGTGCGCCACGGCCAATGACTGCATCGGCACCACTGTCGGTAACAACCTCTGCCTCAACGGACTCTGCACGTGTGGCCCCAACAACGTCTGCGTCTTCAACGGACAAGGCCGGTGCACAACCAGCCAAGAGTGCGGCCCCGGAAGGGTCTGTACCGACCAGGGCGTCTGTGGTGCCTGCACAGCGCCGAGCCAGTGCGCGACGGGCCAGATCTGTCTCGCCGGTGTCTGCAGTCGCTGCGACGTCTCGGCCCAGTGCCCTCAGGGCCAGATCTGCGGCGCCGGCGGCCTCTGCGGGCTATGCAGCAGCAGCGCCCAGTGTTCCAACGGTCTGGTCTGCATCGGCCAGGCCTGTGTCGCCTGCCAGAGCAACACCGACTGCGCTGGTGGCCGCGTCTGTCAGGCCGACTTGTGTATCCCATGTGTCACGTCGGAGCAATGCAATGGAGGCTTGGTATGCGACGGTGGCGCTTGCGCGGCATGCGGCCAGAACCGAGACTGTCCGGCCGGCCAGATCTGCCGCTTGGACGGAACCTGCGGCGGCTGCGAAACCAACCAAGAGTGTGACAGCGGCCAGGCCTGCCTCGATGTCTTCGGCAGCAGAGTCTGCGCCCCCTGCCTGACCAACCAAGATTGCGGCGGCGAGCTGCTTTGCCTCCAAGGCGTCTGCGATCGTTGCACGACAAGCTTGCAATGTGCCGACGGCCAGGTCTGCCAGGGTCCCGAGGACAGCAAAGCCTGCGGCCCCTGCACAGCAAACTCTGACTGCGCAAACGGCCTGGCATGCCTCGAGTCCGGTAGCTGCAGTCCTTGCGGCTCCAACGACGACTGCGACAATGGCGATGTCTGCACGCTGCCAGGCACCCCCGCGGCGACATGTGGCCGATGCCTGAGTACGCTCCAGTGCAACGACGGCCAAGTCTGCTCCGACGGACAGTGCACCGGGTGCAGCGTGACAAGCCAGTGCCTCAACGGCCAGGTCTGCAACGAAGGCGTCTGCGGTCCCTGCGGTGGCCAAGGGCCGGGCTGCATCAACGGCGAGGTCTGCCTCGACGGCGCCTGCGGTCGTTGCACAGCCAACTCGCAGTGCCGCCTCGGCCAGGTCTGCACTCTGGGAACCTGCGGTCGCTGCCTGTCCAGCGTGCAGTGCGGCGATGAGGGTCTGGTATGTCTCGGCGGAAGCTGCAGGGCCTGCGACAGCACGGAACAGTGTCCTCTGGGCAGTGTCTGTCGACCAGGCGACAATGGCGCCAACCGATGCCAGGCGTGCAACGAGGCGTCCGACTGCCTCGACGGAAAGGCCTGCCTCGGCGGCGTATGTTCCACCTGCACGGCCAACAACCAATGCGAGTTGGGCCAAGTGTGTCTCGATGTGCTCGGGCTCGGGCTCGGCGCAAGGATCTGCACCGACTGCACCAGCACCTCGCAGTGCAGCGACGGCCAGGCCTGCATCGGGGGTCAATGTGGCGAGTGCAACTTTCCCAACGACTGTTCCCCAGGCCAGACGTGCCTTGATGCCGTCTGCCAGGGATGCACGTCCTCGTTGGAGTGCAACACGGGCGACGTATGCCAGGAGGGCGGCGTCTGCGGTCGTTGCACGGCCAACTCTGACTGTGCCTTCATCGCGGGCCAAGTCTGCAAAGAGGGCGTCTGCACCACCTGCACCAGCAGCTCAGACTGTAGCAACGGCCAAGTCTGCGGCCTCGGCGGACTCTGCGGCCCCTGCCTCACGGCCGCCAACTGCCCCAACGCCGGCGATCTCTGTCTGGCCGGGTCTTGCACGTCGCGCTGCGGGAGCAATGCCGACTGCAACACCGTCTTCCCCGGACAGGTCTGCGTCAACAACGCCTGCCGCCCTTGCAGGGCTTCGTCAGAGTGCGCTGCGGACCAAGTGTGCAATGCTCTTGGTGCCTGCGGGCGCTGCACAACCAACAACGACTGCGCCGGCAATGCCCGGGGCCCAACCTGTGACCTTGAGAGCGGACTTTGCCGGCCTTGTCGAGTCATCAACCTTGGTCAGACCAACCCCGGCGACTGTCCTGGGGCCCTGCAATGCGAGGGTGGTGTATGTACCAGCACGCTTGCGCCCTTCTGCTCCAATGCCTTCTCTTGCGCCCCTGGCCTCGTCTGCATCAACAACCGATGCAACGCTTGCATCGCCACCAACCAGTGCCCTACCGGCCAGGTCTGTAGCGCCGGCCTGTGCACAAACTGCCGGCAGAGTGCGCAATGCCCAGGCGGACAGGTTTGCACCATTTCCGGCGCCAGCTCCGTCTGCGAGGCCTGCTCCCGAAACTCGCAGTGCGCCCCCGGCGAGGCCTGCGTCAACGGAGCCTGCGGACGCTGCTCCGACAGCGCGCAGTGCGGCGGCGGCCAAGTATGTACCGCCGGAGTCTGCCAGCGGTGTACCCTCAGCTCGCAGTGCTCGGGAGGACAGGTCTGCAACGCCCTCAGCGGCACCTGCGGAAGCTGCTCGAGCTCGCTTGAATGCCCCCTGGGACAGACGTGCCAGGGCGGCCGATGCCGCGCTTGCGCCGACAGCTCCGAGTGCGCCATCAACCAGGCTTGCGTGGGCGGCTCTTGCGGCTCTTGTATCTCGGCCTCCCAGTGTAGAGACGGCCAGGGCTGCAACCTCGGCGCCTGCGGCACTTGCTTGGCCAGCGCCCAGTGCCGGCCCGGCCAGGTCTGTGCCGGCGGCCAGTGCGGAGCCTGCTCGGCCACGGCGCCGTGCGACAACGGACAGGCTTGTGTTGCGGGAGTGTGCCAGGCATGCACCGTCGACTCACAGTGTCTTACCGGCCAGATCTGCATCAAGAATCCGCTCGACGCCGCGACCGGCACGTGCGGTCCTTGCACCCTCAGCAGCCAGTGTACTACGGCGGGACAGGTCTGCCGCAACGGCCTATGCCAGACGTGCGACAACAACCTTCAGTGCGGCGCTGGACAAGCCTGCGTAAACGGCGCGTGCGGCCAGTGTACCGCCGCCAGCCAGTGCGCCCCCGGCCAGGTCTGCTCCGGCGGCCAGTGCGGAGCCTGCTCGGCCACGGCGCCGTGTAGCAACGGACAGGCCTGCCTCGCCGGAGTCTGCAGCCCGTGCTCGCTCTCCTCTCAGTGCGCCACCGGCCAGGTCTGCATCAAGGCGCTCAACGCCCTCACGGGATCCTGCGGGAGCTGCTCGGCCACCAACCCGTGTGCCGCCGGCCAGGTCTGCATCAACGGTGCGTGCCAGGCCTGTACGGACAGCACCCAGTGCAGCACCGGCCAGATCTGCCTCAAGGCCCCGGCCGCCCCGACGGGAATATGCACCACCTGCACTCTCAACTCCCAGTGTCCCTCGGGCCAGACGTGTCAGAGCGGCGTGTGCCAGGCCTGTACGGCCAACGGCCAGTGTGCCACCGGCCAGGTCTGTCGAGACAGCCGCTGCCAGACGTGCACGGCCAACAGCCAGTGTGCCACCGGCCAGGCCTGCGTCAACGGAGCCTGCCAGGCCTGCATCGACCGGAGCCAGTGCGGCGCCACCGAGGTCTGCCGCGCCGGATCCTGCACTACCTGTACCAGCGCGACCGAGTGCGGTACCGGTCAGGCCTGTCGCGGCGGGCAGTGCACGACGTGTACCGACGCCAGCCAGTGTATCCCCGGCCAGGTCTGCAATACCGCCAGCGGAACTTGCCAGGCTTGCTCCGCCACCTCGCCCTGTACTGGCGGCAACGTCTGCCTCGCCGGGGTCTGCTCTCCGTGCACCCTCAACTCGCAGTGCAGCAACGGCCAGGCCTGCATCGCAGGATCCTGTGCCGCCTGTACGACCAACGCCCAGTGCGGCACTGGCCAGGGTTGCTCATCCGGCTCATGCGTCGCCGTATCGAGCGGCGCTTGCGGAGCAGCATCTGACTGCCTGGGCCAGGTGCTTGGCGGTCTCCAAGTCTCAGTTTGCAGTCTAGGGTTATGCGTCTGCGTCAACGGCCTCTGCTCCATCAACGTCAGCCTCAACGTCGGCAAAGCCTGCTTGGTCGACAGCAATTGCGCCTCCAACGAGGTCTGCTCTCTGCTCACCTGCCGAACCCGCCAGTGCACGTCTGGCAGCGAATGCAGAGGTGTCACTGGCTGTCCCACGGCAACCTCGTGCAATTGCAGCAACAAGCTCTGCGTCCCCAAGTTGTTTTAGACGAGATGGGACACTGATTTTTACAATCCGTCTTTTTCCTTTGTCCTTTTCCTTATTTTCCCCACGTTTCGTCCCTTTTTTTTCCTTTGTCTTTCAGGGCGATCCCGAATGGAATGGATGGTTGTATGGATGGATGGTTGGTTGGAGTAAAACCAAACCAAACCGAAACAGGTGGAAAGCAAAAAAAAAGTTCTGTTCCAGTCTGCTCTCGACGCAAAAAGCCGAGACTCCCTCAATTACTTCATGACTCATGATGAATACTTACGAACCAAACTCGGAGGATTATGGGTTATCCTTCTTGAGAGTAGCGACTCTTAGGTCCTGCGTCTCCCTCTTTAATTGCTCAAATTGGGACTCTGAAGAGTCGTGTTTTAGTTTTCGATAGCCATCTCAGCCTATATCTATACAGGTGAACAAATTGAATGTTTAATTTGCAAATCCTGTCCGTCTCTTGATGCTTGTGTCTGTGGCGCGGCCCATCTTTCTCCGGCGTGCGCCGTGCTTGTCGTTGTGAGGTCCGGACTTTTACTCCCCGTGAGCCGCCCCGAGACCCGCCCCGTGACCGGGCAGTAAGGGCCGGAGTGGGGCCGTAAGAATCATGCATGGGCCGGGTTGTTGGCAAGTACGGCCCCGGGGCGTCACATGATACAACGGGTTTAAAGAGGCCATCACAGTTTCCAAACTACACTGTTGCTTTTCATCTGCGATATCACCCGCTTCCTTTTCTTTTCATTATCATGATTGACCTCACACGCCGATCCAAGTGTCCCGCCGCATTTTATATGAGAAAGAGGCAGCATCGGGTTGCACGGGGCATATTCTACGAAATGGCGCGTCGACATCACAACATTCAGCGGCGAGGTGGCTTCTCTCTGCTTGGATTTCATTGGCGTCATTGACGCTCCAATGGGGCTGTGCATTACCTGCATGCAGACAAGACTTCTAGTTGGATTCTGCACTGCCTGCAGGAAAACGAGGCGTCCAATTGATCACAAGGTGGCGTGGCGTGACGTGTCTGTGAGGCTGAACCCGCCAGCGCCCTTGGGGGCTGTATACTCGGTTGCCCAAATCTCCCCAAAGCCCGCCTACTGCTTCTTTCCAACCCTGTACGATCCCTCAGTGCTAACACCGGAAGGGCTACCTGTTGCGCATTTCTCACGATAACTAGAGGCCATGGCCGAGGTCCTGGGCATCATCTCCGGCAGCATCTCGGTCGCGCAGCTCGCGGCCAACATTGTCAGCTGCACGTGGAAGCTCAAAAAGCTGTGGGACGAGGTCAAGCAGGTACCTGAGGCCATCCGGGAGTATCATGCCCGCCTCGACACGCTGCTGCCCGTCGTCGAGCAGATTGAGGGCGATGCGGCAACGGCCGAGGTCCCGGGCTATTGCCGAGGCGCCATCAACGACATGACGGACGTTGTCGCCCTGCTCGAGGCCAACATCTCGTCCTCGAGGGTGTTTCGGAAGAACAAGGCCAGGCTCAAGGTTGTGCTCAACAAGGACTTGCTCGATACGTGCGAGAGGAAGCTTTCGTGGGCTGTGCAGTGTCTCATTCTCGCGCGGCAGGCGCACTCAGAGTATGTCTCTCAATGATGATGTCGCCTCTTCCAGCAACTGACATGTGTATAGTGCCCTGGTCAGACAACAGCCGATGGCTACTGTGCAGTGTTTCATTGCTTCAGGGCTTGTACTTCAGCAGAAACCCGACTCCGAAACTGATGGGAATGATCAGGCAATCTCAGGTTCTAAATCTATGGTCAAAGTTGGATGTGGTCGGGCATTTCGCAACGCAAACTCACTACAAAAGAAACATCGCTGTCTTCCCGCCGTGCGATCGACATGGTTTGGAAGCATCACGTATTGCTCTGAGCTGTTGGACCCGGAAAGCGGGTCATGTCAAAGATGTAAGTTCCCCTTTCGTGTCTTGATGCCTCAGATACTAGATGCTAAACATCACAGGTTACAGTGCGCGTATCCATCTACCTCGATGGATCAGCAACACGGTGTGGGAGCTAAAAACCTCTTCCGGGTCGCAAAGGAATCTACGAGTGTACAACATTGTCCCCAATGACTCTCCCATTTTTCGAGCTGCTAGGAGTGGGGACTTGGCCAAGATGCACGAACTATTCCGTTACGGCAAGGCCTCGCCTTACGATCGTGATGAGTCTGGCCACGGCCTATTGGAGGTAAATGAAGCATTGCGTGCCTGTTTAGTTTCATACTAACTTTCTTTTAGTGGGCGTTTGGGCAAGCTCAAGTCAATGTTTTACGTATGTTGCTTGGACTGGATGCAGCTGCAGATGCTGCAAACGACCGCTCACTCAGGGGAATTTGGATAATGTTGGGCTATAGGGCAATCAGATGCAACTTATATAGCGGGAAGAGGCGGAGCAAACCCTTGGAACATGCGGATCTCATGGAATACCACAACCTCGCCTTGAAATCCGGAGCTTTTGACCGAGACAACTGGACGGAACGGGCCGAGACCCTGGTTCACAACCACTGGGTGGGCTCGCTCGCGACACGACTTATCATATCTATTGCATGGCCCGACTTCTACGACTTTCCGATCGAGGGCCGCTTTCGGAAACTAACTAGGGTCATCCCAGGTGACCCAAGATTATTGAGGCTAATGTTTGGACCCGACGGCAGAGTTGTTGCTGATGATGTAGCAGAACTTCTCAGACAGGGCTACTCCTTTGCTGTTCTTGTAGCTTACTATGCAAAGTCGGACAAGAGGGAAGAATCATCCAAAGTAAGCAGGTGGAAACCAAAGTTATGGAGGTTATTGCAAAGAGCTACCATTGCGCAGACGACGCGCCTTTTGGATCATTCACCGCCGGCATGGGTCTCTTCCAAAACCTCGAACGACTTCACCACTCATGAAGAAACAGCCATAACACTGATGATTAAGACTCTTGATAACGGTTGGTTTAGCGATATGGCCACAATCGCGCTTATGCTACGGAGCCTACACAAATCACTAAGAGACTGGCTGGAAGACCTAAAGACCGAAGGCGTCGATCTGGTTGAATACGGAATGGCCGAGTGTTGCGCCATCTCGTCACTCGGTTGGGACCAGCTAATGCGTGCTCCCACTGCGCCTTTTCGGATTCATCTCAATAAGAGGGTGCATGTGACATCTTCGATTTGGTTTGGGCCTCATTGTCGTTGGCGCGCGGTCAAACTAGAAAGTCTTACTTTCGGGCCCGACCCGGCCGACTGGAGTCTGGAGCTCGATTTCTCTCTGGAGAAATTTGCTGAGGACTCTTGGTGTCTTGTTGAGAATCCACCTCTGAGTATTCCGGGCTCATGAGTTGATGAAGAGTATCCGAGTTTATCTGAGTGTTCTTGCGACGAGTGTTGTTGTTACGACGAGGATTATTGCGACGAGGACTATTACGACGAGGATCATGAACCGGCACACTACGGATGATACGGGGACGTTGAGTATGCACGAATAGACACAGCATCGTCAAACCAGGGAGCGCCGCGTTGCTAGGGATTTATGTGCATTCAGGATAGCTTGGACAAAAAGGTCATGTTACACGTACAAGCACCGCCTGGTTCTCGTCTCTTTCCTCCCCTGCCGTCTCTGGCCTCCGCCTCTCGTCTCGTCTCGTCTGCCGTGCTCTGCCCAACTTGTTGCTGCATTCTTTTTTCCAGAGGCCGGTCCGTCCGCCAGAGCCGCGCCCCCCAAGGGGGGTTTGTTTTTGGGTCGTTCTAAAATAAAATCTAACACTTGCATGGATCCGGGAGGGTATAACTCGGTCCTGCGACGCGCGAAAGCAAAGGATGTTGCGTGGATTGCGTGGGATATCAAGGTTGGGTGCTACATTTATACCGTCTCCATCTTGTCGAGGATGGCCTTGGTAAACTCGTGGGTGGTGGAGGAGCCGCCCATGTCGGGGGTGCGGACTCTGCTGCGAGGTTGTTAGCATATATGCAGTCTTTTTGAGTTGTCGACTGGTTAGAGACTTACCCCTCGGCGATGACGGCATAGGTGGCCTTGGAGATGCGGTTGGCATGGTCGTCGAGGCCGAGGTGGCGCAGCAGCATGCTGCCGGACAGGAGCATGGCGGTAGGGTTGGCCTGGTCCTTGCCCTTGATGTCGAGGCCGACGTGACGGCAGCCGGGCTCAAAGACGGCGACCTCGCGGCCCATGTTGCAGCCGGGGACGATGCCGGGGCCGCCGACGAGGGCGGCGCCAATGTTGGAGAGGATGCCGCCGTAGAGGTTGGGCATGACCATGACGTCAAACTGCTGGGGGCGGGAGACGGCCTGCATGGAGGCGTTGTCGACAATCATGTCGTTGACCTCGAGGGTAGGGTAGTCCTTGGCGACGTTGTGGAAGGTGTTGCGGAAGAGGCCGTCGGCGAGCTTCATGATGTTGGCCTTGTGGATGCAGGTGACCTTGGAGCGGCCGTTGGCGAGGGCAAAGGCAAAGGCGAACTTGGCAATGCGCTCCGACTTGGTGCGGGTGATGATCTTGAGCGACTCGACGACGCCGGGGACGCTCTGGTGCTCGAGGCCCGAGTACTCGCCCTCGGTGTTCTCGCGGATGATGCACAGGTCGACGTTCTTGTGGCGCGTCTCGTAGCCGGGGATGTTCTTGATGAGGGAGATGGAGGCGTAGATGTCGAGCTCCTGGCGCATGGCGACGTTGAAGCTCTGGTGGCCGGAGCGGCTGATGGGCGTGTGCAGGATGCCCTTGAGGCCGAGCTTGTTGCGCTTGAGCGAGGCGACGCTCTCGCGGAAGGCCTCCTCGGTGCGGCCGCCCTCGACGCCTGAGACGTCGACCTGCTCCCACTGGACGGGCACGTTGTCGGCTTTGAAGACGGTCTTGACCGACTCGGCCACCTCGGTTCCGATGCCGTCACCGGGGATCAGCGTGACCGTGTACTTGCCGCCAAACTTGGAGGGCTTGAAGATGTCGGACTGCACCGTCGCGAAGCCGCGGGAGACGGGCTGGGAAAAGGCCGTGCTGCGCAGCAGCTGTGAATCTTGGTCAGCATGGCCATCAATTGGTGATGCAGGTCTTGGTGTTGCAGCCAGCTGCAAGGCTGAGAGAATTCCCAGCCAGCAGAAACAGGCATTGGCTGCGCATTGAGCAAGCCAGCAGCTGCAGAGCATCATGATTGAGACATGCCGATGCTATTCCCAACCATCCGAGCACAGCCAGTGTTGCCGCAAACCCAAGAAACCAGAAACCAAGACGTCACATACCTGGGCGGATCGAGCAGAGCCTCGCGACAACATGATGACGAAGCGAGATAATTGGCGGGAAGAGGGGGCGGCTAGGAAGATGGCGAATCGAAAAAGAAAATAGCCAACAAGGTCTCACAAGTCTTCAAAGAGGAGGGGCGGGAAGAGGGAGGGAGGGAAGAAAAAAGAGGAAGAGAAGAGAGAGAGAAGAGAGACAGAGAGAGGAAGAGAGAATGGGGAACTCGAAGCTCGGCCGCTCGGTATCAGCCAGAAAAGGCAAATGCAAATCCCGCAGTGCAAAAAGCTGGCCCATTGCCGAGCTTGACCTTTCGGCCGCCGAACGGAAAAACGACGTCTCATCCGAGCTGCGCCTTTCTCTCTTCGGACTAGCACCCGAAGCGCGTCTAGCGCCACAACGTCGGGGAAACCGCGTTAAGAGGGACATTGAGTCCTCATTTGGTCTAGCGCGGGGTTTCCTTTTCTGCCATTTTCTGTCTTGCCTACTTGGGTAGTACATGGCATCATCGCCGACTGGCAGCCATCATGATGGGAATATCATCATGGCACCTCTCAAGACTCTCAACCTTTTACAAAACCAATTGCCAACTGGCCAACGATCTATAGCCGTCTTACAAGCCATTCAAATTATAGCCTTCACTACAGCACAGCTCCACGCTCCAAACCCATCACCCCGACATTCCGGAACCGGCGGAGATCAACCCTGATTCCTTTAATCCTTGGTGCCCCACCACCAAGTCGCGACAGCAACAACAATACTCCAACGCAACACCATAGCTTGACTCGGGCACTCATGACACGGCAAAGTCATATGGACCACTTCGACAATACAAGCAGTAAAAGAAAACATGCCATTCCCAGGTCCGTATCATTGACGCGGCTGCCAACGCAGTCCACTAACACGTGCTGTACCATGCCTACATACAATATCCCAGATGCAGATGCAGCTGCGAGTGCGTGTGCTCCCTCGCAACCATCCCCTTTTCCCGTCCAGCAGCCAGGCTAGTTGCTCATAACCCTCATTATCACATAAAAAATGCAGACCGGAAAACTCCCAAAAAAAAAAATCCCCTCCGTCACCGTGTCCCCTTTTATCATGTGTTCACTTCATCTCAGACCTCCTCGTCTTCATCCAAAGGCTCAACCCTCACCAAAATCTCCTCTAGAAGACCTTCTAGGAAGCTACCAACCTCCCGACCCATGCCCACCGGCTCGGCCTTGTCGTAATGGTCAATCTCCTTGCACACATGCGCCAGCTTATACACAAGCTTCCGCAGCTTCTCATGAGCCGCCTCGGCCCGCTGCTGCTTGACCGTCACCACTCCCGGCTTGTACACCTGCTGGAGATGAATCTGTCGCCGCTTAAGCGCCTCCTCCAACGCGGGGAAGATGACGTCGTTGAGCGCGTCCAAGTCTCCATTGGGATTTGCCGGAGCTGGCGTAGGAAACGACGAGGGCGCCGTCGAATTATCTGAGGGTGCTGGCGACTGCGATTGCGTGGGAAGAGGTCTCTGCGCGGTGGCCGAAACCGGCGATGGCGTTTGTGCCTGGGCATGAGATGGTGTTGAGACCCTTGGGGGGATGGCTTGATATCCACCCGAGGGCACTCTGCTCTGTGGCGTGGGAGGTTGGCTGTTTCTGTAGGGCGGGATCGAGGGCATGCTCAGAGGAGGCAATCGTGAACTAGACACTCGCGACGGACTTTGATGCACCGGCGGTATCGGAGCACCGTCAGCCAGAATGGGCTCTGAACTGGAAGCCTGAATCGCCGGGCCCAGGTTGAGATTAAGCATGTCCCGCTGGAGCTGACTTTGTAGTTCGCGGTCGTAGTCGGGCGACGATTTCTCATGCGGCAACGGCGCGATTGTTCTGCTTGCTCGTGGCGTCTCGGCACCTTCTCTAGGTGGAGGCAACGGCGCAGTCCTCATTGGGCTCGCCGGCAGAGGCACCTTGGTGGGAGATCCGGGCAATGGCTTCCGCTGCGGACTCACTTGTCTCGCCGTACCCGAGCCGCCCGACTCCATAGTGCCGCTCCGCTGCATCGGTGCAAAGTCGCGGACCTTGGTTGGGCTGGGTTCGCGGCGCCGTTCCCCGTAATCGTCGGAATCTTCCAAGAGCCGAGACGCCCGCGCGTTGGTTGCACTCTCATTCAGGGCGCCGAGGCTCGGGCGGTGGACGAGGCCTCCCCGTTCGCCAACCAACCTTACGGTGCCAAAGTCCCACATGTCCTCGTCGACTCGCTCACGCTCTGCTGGTACGCGGCTGTTGTTGGTATCCCATGACTCGTCGTCGTCGCCCTTGTGCGTGGCCGTCCACCGGCTATGTCGCTCAATGAGCTCAGTCAGATAGGTAGTCTTCTTGGCACGTCTGATAAACGGATGCCGCAAAAGGTCTTTGGCCGTCGGCCGCTCCTTGGGGTCGCGCTGCAGGCACAGCTCGATGAATTCTTTAAAGGCCTTGGTGAAGTTGCCCTCGAGCCGTGGGGGTGGGTTCTTGGGTATCAGAAACAGGACCTTCATTGGGTGGATGTCTGCATATGGAGGCTCGCCGTTGGCCAGCTCAAGGGCCGTGATTCCGAGAGACCAGATGTCGGCCTTGTGATCGTACCCCGACTGCTTGATAACCTCGGGAGCCATCCAGAAGGGGGTGCCAACAAATGTGTTCTTCTTGGTCATGGTGGCGGAGAGTTGGCCTGAAACGCCAAAGTCGGCAAGCTTGACTTGGCCGCTGGAGCTGAGGAGGACGTTGGCAGCTGGCAACATGTTAGCTTGGATGCTTGCCTCTGCGCTTCTGGGTCGTATTCGTATTCTCACCTTTTACATCGCGGTGCAGCTTCTTGTCGGCATGCAGGTAGTCGAGGCCGAGCAGGAGTTCGCGGATGATGATGGATATGTAGTCTTCGCCAATAAGGCCGGGCTTCATCAGGTCGGCGCAGCTCCCGCCAGAGCAAAACTCCATGACAATCCATAGCTCGGCGCCCTTGGCATATGATCCGTAGTACTTTGTGACGTAGGGAGACTGCAATTCGGAAAGAATGGCAATCTCTTGGATGATGTCTTCGACCTCGTCCTCGGCGCTCTCGATGTCGATGATCTTGATGGCGACAGCATGGCCGGTGCGCTTGTCGACGCTGGAGACGGGAATTGTTAGCGACAAGAGGACAGAGAGGGCACAAGGCGAGGGATTTACCCTTTGTAGACCTTTCCAAAGCTTCCTCCGCCTAGAGCATAAAGCAATTCATGTCAGCAAGGAAAGCGTGGCTAGTACCGCCAGGCCGGACCCGGGAGCCAAGGTGTTTGTTTGTGTTGTTGAGGTCTGGCGGGAGAAGCAGACTGACCAATGCAGTATTCCTTGGAGTAGAGAAGCTCTGGGTCGAGGGCCTCGTTGGCGTCGTCGTTTTCACGATCTCGGTCGGCCATGGCTGCTTGCTTGTTGGAGGGCTCGGTTGCTCGATTGGATTCGACTGGAGGCTGGTCTGGTCTGGTCTGGTCTGGTCTGGTCTGGATCTGGAGCTGGAGCTGGAGCTGGTCGGTGGGACAAAGGCAGCCGGGGCTTAAAAAGAGGAAGTGCGTCACGGCGGGTCCGAGACAGTTCGGACTGCTAACTGCAGCAGCTGCAGCAGCAGCGTCAATCAAAAGTGCTTTGCTTGGGTTTGTCTGTCGCACAGTCCCTGTCCGATTCCCCGTTGTTGATGGCTAAGCAAGGCGGTGACGGTGCTTGGTTTGGTTCCCCCACCTTGGATGGCGGCGTGTATGGAGTCGTCTTGTCGCGTCTCGTCTCGTCTCGTCTCGTCTCGTTTCTAGGCTTGGCTGGGCAATGCAAAGGGAATGGAAGAAGAGAAAGAGAAAGGACGCAGGGGGCGGGAAAAGCACAAGTCAAGGAGGGAAACGAGGCGAGATGATTGATGGGCGCCCGCGCAGCCAATGCAATGCAATGCAATGCGCTCGAGGTTGGCTTGGGCTGGGCTGGGCTGGGCTGGGTTGGTTTCCTAGGCGGCCGCAATGTTTACAATTCCATCCCATCCCATCCCATCCTATGCGACTACCGTAGGTCGACTGCCTGTAATCACTGTATCCGTAGCGCCGCCTTCAGTGCTCTTCAGCCACTGCAGCCACTACAGCCAGCATTGCACCCGCATCTCCCACTCCCGCAGCGCAACTCGGCGCATCACAGCGCATCACAGCGCATCACCGCAGGGATCGCAAGGCGGGGTTCCTTGTTCCTGGTTCCATCTGCCCGTGCTCCGTGCTCCGTGCTCTCCGTGTTTACATGTTGCAGGCCTGCTCCGTGCTCCAATCGATGGATCCCGAAGCTCTCTCTGCGAGACAGCGCCTCCAACTCCAGCCACTCAGACGCCATGGCTGCCTCCCCCACTGGCTGCCGCTCTTTGGCCCTGTAATCTACTGTACGATAGCGGCTCTAGCCCCTCTCAGCGCCTTTGCCCGCTACAGTTTCAGGCCCTTAGCACCCGCCCGGAATGACGACAATGAGTCCCCCACGTGATTGGATCGAGGACGGTTCATCCGCTCATCTACAGCCGCCAACGCATCAATGCTTTCAACATTTGTCCTAGCAAACATCATTCAATTTCCTAGTATGGACGCGTTTCAGAAGACGGGATAGCTCTGGTTCGAACCGAACCAAGGACTCACGACTCTCGAGTCTCAACCATCTACCAATATATCCTGAGAGCACCACGATAACCATGCCAGCACTCGACGAGATGCCTTCATGTCGATTGCTTACTACGTACTTTGTCTACAACCCCTGCTTCTGCAGCCCTTGCAGCCGTGGCTTTAAGCGGAAGGTCCATGTTGGATTATCCATGCACCATCTTACCAAAGAAACCGAATCAATTTATCCTCATGACGCCGTCGAGATAACATGTGCCCCTCTCGCGTTGGTCAGACTTGATGGTTCCTCTTTTGATGAGAAGCAGTACATCTAGGACTCGGTTTCCCTCTCGTGAGCTCCAAACGTTGTCCTGATACCATTTCCACTTTAAAAAAAGCTGCGCGTTTGCCTCACAATCATGGCGCTGGAATCGACACCTGCACCGATTTCGCAAGCCCCAAGGCAAATGCTTCGTGCCGTTTCGAAAGGCTGACATCAACGCTGTACTGAAGTTTGCTCGCAATCCAGCTACGCGTAAGAGCTTCTACGTTGCCGACTCGAGACATCTCGAGGAAAACGTCTCCTTGTTCCAGGACGTCATGGTCCGTCGCGACTCCAATGCGCGCATGCTCGGATACCCCAGTCACGCTGCGTTTAGGCTTGAACGGCGGGTGGCCAAGACGCCTGCCTGGGTCTACAAGTTCATGGACAGCATCCAAGACGTCTTGCTCCCGCGTGGTCGACAGGAGATGGACACTCTGTTCGCCGTAAAGAGTCAGCATATACGCAAATCCGCCTATACCGATGAGTATCCCGACACCATTGCGCCCTGGGACGTAAAGTACTACACACGTCTGGTTGAGGAAGAGAACAATGTGGACCACAGTGCTATTTCCGAGTACTTTCCTCTCCAGTCCGTCATATCTCCCATGCTCAAGACTCTGGCGCATTGCCTACGGCTACGCGTTGAGCGGCTATCGCCAGAGCAACTTGCTCCATCGACCTGACACGAGGATGTCGATGCATGGAGCGTATGGGATGAGAGACCAGAATCATCTGGAGATCTTGTCGGTTATCTTTACACCGACCTTCTTTTCCGCCCGAACAAGTACACCGGCTCACAGAATGTCAACCTCCAGCCGGTAAGTATCCTGTTCAAGACATCTCTTTCAAACACACGAGCGACCAGGTCCCAAGGATAGAAACGCCCGATACTGACACTACGCAGTCCTACCTCAAACCCGATGGCACCAGGGTATATCCTGCCACTGTAATCATGTGCTGCTTCCCCCAACCAGTAGTGGCAGGATGTTCGCTCCTCAAGCACTCAGAGATGGTCTCCCTGTTCCACGGCACGTCCGTCCTGACATGGCTCTTATTCAAAGCACTACTAACTCCCAATCTGTCTTCTAGAACTTGGCCATGGGCTCCACGACCTCCTCTCCAGGACAAAGTATGCTTGTTTCCACTCGCGGAGCGCGCCGCCAGACTTTTCCGAAGCACCGAGCACACTGCTTGAAAACTGGTGCTTGATGGAAACCGAGCTCGAAGCGATGAGCTGCCACTACACTACCCTCGATCCGGCGTATATGGAGCACTGGCAAAGGGAGCACCCGGGCCAGCCGACGCCAGCACAGAAGATGCCGTCTCAGCTCATCAAGAAGCTCGTCGCGAGCCGTCGTCAGAACAGAGCTTTACGGTCACTTGACCAACTGTAAGTTTGACCGCACTTCCCAACCACAACGTGTCCATTTCACAACACTTAATAACCCACCCATGCAGCTGCGTAGCCCGCTTCGACATGGCAGTCCACGACGCCCGCAGCCACGAAGAATGCAAACACCAGGATCCTACAGCCCTCTGGAACAAGTACGAGGACGAGCTCCTGCTCGCCCCGACGCCCGACCCGGGCGACCGCGGCCACGGCCACGCGCACTTTGTCCACCTGCTCTCGGGCTACGACGCCGGCTACTACTCGTACCTCAGCGCCCAAGTCTTTGCGGCAAACATCTTTGAGGCGACCTTTGCGGCCGATCCGCGCAGCCAGCCCGCCTGGGACCGCTACCGCCGCTGCATTCTCGAGCCGGGGGCTAATCGTGACGAGCTGGGTCTGCTGGAAGAGTACCTTGGTGGCCCGCCAGACGTGGATGTTCTTCTGCACAGCGTGTAAGCTGAGAATGGGGTGAGAGGCTCTGCCTGTTGTGTGATTCTAGCTAGAGCTGGTAGGCAGTTTCATTTGCTCAAGTAGAATTCGTTTTCCAGCGCATAATGAGCCCAGCAATGATATGTCTCTATATTTCCCATAACTGCTAATCTAGTCGAGTCCACCTACTTCCCCGATGGTGTCGTGATTCCTTTGCGCTCAGCAATAAACTGCTTCCCTTGGCCGTCCATTGTAGCCTATAGCGGACTGCACGGGAGACAACGTTGAGCGCAGCTGCTTAGATATACCTGCTCCATCCGCCATCGTCCATCTCGAACGGCACAAAGCGCCAACGCGTGCCACTCCCAAAAACCCAATGGCCCCGGCGGGCTGCGAAATGCGCAAGTTACGCTTCATGTTGAGCCACCCATAGAGTCGCCTTTCCCGCGTGTCTATCTACAGAAAGGAGCAAAGAAGAAATGCCGTCGTTTCAAAGCATGCAAGACTAGTGACCCCGGACTAGAAATCTCACTGAATACCCAGCCACGTCGCGTTACTCGTGCCTCAGTCTTCAATGAATTCAATCATGACGGTGCCCTGCTTCAGACCCGTCTCCTCAATGGTGCTTTCCAAATTCTCAATCAGGTCCTGGCCCTGGGGCATCATCTTGAGCTCAAACACGATGCCTTCCTTGCCCTCGAGCGGCTCAGCCTTGAGCCACTCGTAGATACGGCGTATCGAGTCTTGCAGGGCGAAACGGCGGATGACGCGCCCAGTCGGGTGTCGGAACTGGATCCTCGTCGTCGTTGCCGGGTTATTCTCTGGCTCCGTGTGCGGATTTGTGTTGGAAATCTGGGCAAAGATACTTTGCTCTGCTGGCTGCTCCGGCTCCTTGCCCTTGTCGTCGCTCTCGCCATCTGATGACTTGGTGAGGGCGTCGGGGTCGTGAACGTTGGGCGTCGACGTGTCGCGGGCCGCCGAGCCACCTGCTAGGCTGTTGCGCAGCGCCATCTCGAGCATCTCGTCCTCGGTCATGCGGTCGACGTCCACGACGGCGGGTTTTCGCGCCGCTGTTTGGGCCACCGGATTCTTGCTGTTGACCGCCAGGCTGTATCGGTCCAGGAACTCTGCCAGCTCGGCATGGAAGTCGGCGGCGCTGGGGAACGGCCGGCCGCTCCACACCTTGACCTGCTCGCCCGTGCGCGGGTCGATGATGGAAACATGAGGGTAGTTGTCTGGGTTCTCGTGGGTCTGGTTGGGGAAGTAAAAGGTGACAAACTCCTCCGCGTCCGGATACTCCTTGTCGTACTGAAGGAAGATGAAGCTCTCCTTGACCAGGTCTCGCACAGCCTCGTCCTTCCAGATGTCGCGATTCAGGGCCTGGCAATTAAAGTCGTTCATGTCCTGGAGATTCACCATGATCCACTTCTTATCCTCCTTTCCGAGTGTTCGAGCCTCATCCCACGACATCCGCGCCATGATGTCGTAAGGTGGGCGGAACAGGTCCTCTAGGCGTCTCGCGTGAACACTACCACCATTCTCGGTTGAGGGGCGCGCTGGGCCGGCGGCAGAATCCCCCCATATTCGCTGTGCAAAGGGACCGCCAGATCGATCTGCCGACGTGTTAGAAACAAAAACAAATAGCAATCATATGGGTGAGGCTTACGTGGGGGCTGCTGCTGTCGTCGCCGTCTGAGCTGGTCGAGAATGGCCGACTCTACACCATCGTCTGCTCCCCAAGGGCCACTCGGGGCAACCAACGTCTCCGTGGTCCGCGCAATAGGCGCTCGCACACCGTCCTCTCCTCCAGCCGGACCGCCCGACGTCTCTTGGTATAGCTCCTCCTGCAGCCGCTTCGCCATGGCCATGTCCTCCTCCTCCTGGGCCATGGCCGCTGCCTGCACCACTGCCGCGTTGTCGTCGTTGGCCTCGTGGTCGCTGTCGTCGTCCACCTGCATAAAGTCGTCATCGTCGCTGTCGATGTGGATGATACCCTCGTCGTCTTGTCGGCCAATGTTGGATCTTGATGTCGAGGCAGCGGGGGGGCGGCTAGACGGCGCGGTGCTGGACAAGCCGGCGCCAACACCAGAAGCGAGATCGGGGTTTTCGAAGAAGAGTTCGATGGCGCGCTCGACGTCGCCTGCGGTCATCTCTAGGAATCCGCGGGCAACCTCGGGGCTGGCGCCCGTAATGGCGTTGAACGTGGCAATATTCTCGTCCATGATTAGGGGGTGGCGGTACTGTGGCCACCGCTGTCTAGATTCGTCGTGTAGAAGCACCAGCAGCTGGCAATATGGCGGAAAGAGGGCCAGCCGTCAAGGATGATGCAGTCAGCTTTCGTTGGTGAGCGGTGACAAGCTTGCTTCGCGATTGCAGCTCGATGCCCCGCCTATTTATGTTCACACGGCGGGGAAAGTCTTGGGCGTATACTCGGTAAACGAACGCAAATGGAAGAGCTTTTTGTAGTCTCGCTTTCTCTCCCGGTGTGGCTTGCGTCTCGTTATAATCTCGACGTACTCGAGTCTGCGTCAGATTGTTGGGTCGTTATCGTCGTCGTCCAAGTCTGGTTGGGCCTGGCATCTTTTTGAAGCTGCAAGAGTGGTGAAGCACTGACAACTCCAGGCATAAGGCTCCCACTAACAGTGACGCAACGGGTACCTGTCGAGCCGCGCTAAGGCGGATGACGGAAAAATCAATGACGCGATCCGACCAAGTTGGTTACCCTACAGCAGACAAGAAGCAGTTGTATCAATGTCTATAAAGTAAAGATATGAAGACAGAAATATCGAAGAACAATTAAGAGTATCCTATAACTAAGCTATACTCAGAAGCTCATCGTTCTCAGTCATATCTACATCTCTGTTATACCAAGTTCGCTCTTTGATCGCATATATCTCTACCTCGTATCTACTTCAGCTCGTCTAACAGGCCCCTCCAAACCTTTTGAACATCTAGAGACCTCTCCGCGACGAGTGCGTTCGTAATCGCTTCTCGAAACTTCTCCTGGTCAGCTCTCGTCTGACCAAAGACCCCTCTAGCCCGAGCCTTCAGGATAGCCCCAACGGCCTTTGCCCTCATAACTCTTTGCGGCTCTGTGCCAGTATCCACTAGATCCATGTCAAGACTGACAATATACGCCACGGCAGTGCCCTTGTTATCATTTGCTGCCGCTGACGCTGACTCTGCATTGTCCATCAGGTCGCGGACGCACTCGTACCAAACCTTACGCTTGATGGATCCGTATTTGGGACTGGAAAGGAACGGCTTCAAGATATCGAGGATTTTGACAAGGATACTAGCAGCGTCCTTCTTCATGCTGTGCCGATTGTATCCTCGAGCAATGGCCTCGAGGGCATTCGATGCTGTCTTTTCCGGCAGGTCTTCTTTCGAGTCCACCTCCATCTTGTCCTCATCATTCAGCTCCTCAAGATGTGGTTTCACGATTCCCGCGATATCGTCCAGCAAGTCGAGGTCATCTCGCGCCTTTGCAAATCTCCACAGGCATCTGAAGGCATGCACGCGGTACTCCTCGTTGTTGCGCTTTGCCTCTCGGAGCGCAACCTTCTTCATCTGAGCCGACACTGCGGAGTCCTTTTCCCACAATGCTCGCCCCTTCTCCACAAACTCTGGATACGCATCAAGAAGCTTCTCTTTCCCGGGAAACGTCTTTAGTGCGAGCGTCTTGTCAAACACGGGCCAGATTTTGCCAAGGTTGGTATCACTGATTTGACCGCTTGCATCGCTGGCGCTTGCAACGTCCTTTGCCATGGCCGCGGCAGTAAAGGCACCGGTGTGTCGTAGTGCCCACTGCGTCGTGTCAAGGCATCGCTCCACGAGCGCGACAATTTCCGGGACGTAACGAACAACCGTTCGGTTACTTCCTGCATGCTGGCTCCACACCTCCTGGAAGACCTTGCCAGTGTACTCATCTGTATCGTGAGATCCAAAGTAAGCGAACGGAAGAAGGTCGTTCTCGAGGGTGGAGAAATGGTCGGGAGAGACCTTGGCCAGAGCAACAATGACATCCGCCGTCTTCTGTCGTCGGGATTCATCCTCGGCCTGGAAATACATGTCCATGAACCGTTCGCAGAACCTTCGCTTCGAGGCTTCTGGCACAGCTCTCATCATGTAAGCCGTAGCACGAGCATAGGCCTGGCTGACCTCATCGTTCTTGTCCATGGTTTGCTTTTCCATTAGCTGGAGAAAACGAGCAGAGACTGGCTTGATGTCATTGGTGTGGCGGGTGAAGAGCGTTGTCAACACCCGGCTACAGCCAATCTTTGTAGGCATGCCGATAGCGCTCTTGATTGTACCCTCAAGCCCAGGAGCAAGATCCTTCATCACATCCTCGTCGACGAATCGAAGCGCGTTTTCAATGGCTTCAGAAATGGGCGACTGGTTCACCATCTGTGATCTCAGCTTATCAATCTGATCTCGGCTGTCTTCTCCGGCTCTCTGGTAGTGATAGTTGATTTGCTGAGGCTCAATCGAACTGAGCAGCGCAAGAAGCTGGGGCACCATGTCCGCGATGAACGGCTTGAGCGACTTTCCTCCCTTCTTGGCAATCTTCATCACCGTGATTGTGGCGAAAACCTGAACCTCCTGCACCGAGCTTTCGACTCCCTTGTCGGACAACAAGAATGGGAGCGCTTCCTGCATCATGGCTTTAGACGCCACTCCACTGCTCCCCTCCTCAAGCTGCCGAACAAGACCATTTGATAGTGTCATGCACAGACGGAGAGCGGCCTCTCGCACAGATCCTTTCACGTCATCAAGGACCTTGAGCGCAGCTGTCCAGATATCTCGGTAGTATTTCTCATACTGGAGAAACGGGCGGCCATGAATGAGGTCGGAAATGGCAGCACAGCTGGCTTCCCTCATCCGCCACTCGCGTCCCAAGATACTCTTCAAGAGATCTTCAATGATGGCATCAAAGTGAGTTTCCATGACGGCCGCTGAATCCTTGACGAGTGCCTTCCAGATATCGTCCATAGACTTCTGGACGTTTTGATTGGGATCAAACCGATATCGGTACAGCTTGGGATAAAGCTTGGGGTCAACTTCCGACTCTGACAGAATGTTGCTGAGTCCAAATCGGCCAAATGCCGACCGCGTGGACCACGTAGCCGCATTCGCAGCTAGAGACATGAACTTGTATACAAGTCGCTGGTCGCCAACCTCATTAGCCAAGCTAACAATGTCCTTGTAAGAGGTAATGGAGTTGCCCTCGCCCGTTGGTAGAGCGCCTGGCTCAAAGAGCTCAGTTTCATCGTCGACCTTGAGTTGGGTTCCAGATCCAGTGAATGCCGACACAAGGTCCTTGACAAGAGCACTCTTCAGGTCTGCATCGCCACGCTCATAGACCAATGACAACCCACGGGATGCCGTCTCCTGCACAAGCTCATCCCTTCCGCTCAACAGACGCATAAACGCAACTTGAGCTTCTCGCAGTCTTGTCTGAACCTCGGGGAGGTGAGAGCAGTACTGAACAACGCAGAAAAGCCAGATTCCAGAGGCTTTGAGTAGAGATGGCTTGGTGGTCTTGCAGTCGGCAAAGAGTTTGTTGAGAAGAGCAACGGTCCTTGACTTCCGAGCTCCCTTGCGCATATGGCAACCGCGAGTCTCCACGTCCAAAGAAAGCTTGACGTAGTCAGAGTCCCATCGTGCAATGGCTGCCGTGATTGCATCTCCAACAGTGAATTGCACCTCGACGCGTTTGATCTCATGGAGGGCAACCAGCTCCTTTAGGATGGTGCCCAAGACTCCGCGTGACCAGTCATCTCCATCGTCCCCAGGACTCTCATCTTCGGCCTCTTCGAGGCCAGCAGCCAGCCTTCCCAAAGCAAGGATCGCTTTCTCATTACCCTTCTTCGCCTGAGTAGCCAGCTTCTTCACCACCTTTTCGATTGACTGATCGCCCTCCCGTGGCGGTATGGCTAAACTAGCGGTCCAGAGCTGGGAAAAGCACTCCAAGACTGTGTCGTAAAGAGACGTCATAATGCCTTCAGCCGTGAGGAGGGTAGAGGGATATTGAATGTCGTCTGGAAGTGGCTGGCCATAGTAGACACATCGAGAGCTCAAGTAGCTGAACGCCAGAAGAGCGCCTTCTGCCACGTTCAAATCGGGTCCCGTCACCTTATCGGCATTCGCATAAAGAGCCCGGAGTGTCGAGAAGCAATTTGCGACAGAGTTTGAGTCATTCGCCAAGTGCGACGCCAGAATACCCAAGGCTCGGGCTCCCAGGGACCGTACTTCCTTGTTGTATGACTTGATCAATGGGAGCAGGTCGTTGCTGAAGCGCGTCAAGTGTCCCAGCGCACCACCAGGGCTCAAGGACGCCACATCGACAAAACAACGGATACAC
Source organism: Pseudonectria buxi (assembly GCA_003693545.1). NCBI lineage: Eukaryota > Fungi > Ascomycota > Sordariomycetes > Hypocreales > Nectriaceae > Pseudonectria > Pseudonectria buxi. The sequence continues at coordinate 28,512 of QUZG01000236.1, forward strand.
TCCTCGGCCAGGCCAGAATCCTCGGCAACAGCGCCGTCAAGGCAAGCCTTTAGGTAAAACACCAAAAATGCGTTGTCAACTGTGTGCAAGTACTCGAGAACCTTCTCTCGGGTTCTAATGTCTGTCTTGACGTGGGCGTCAAGCGTCTGCATCCAATCCGGCTCGATCTTGAAATCCTTGAGAGCTGTCAAGAACATGATGTTCTTGCAGTAGCGTAACGCAATTGGAAACGCTGCCCGGCGAGTGCCTGGGAAATTCTCAAACACGGTGTGTTCAGACTGGTTCAACTCGGGCACCGGCTGGCGTCCGGAGTGTGTCTCTGGGCTGATTGAAGACCCAAAATAACTGACTACCATTTCCATCCAGTCTGGGAGGGAAGGGCTGGTCTCGACGTGCGCAAAGTAGGTCCATGGATCGAGACCTTTGTGTCCTTGCTCAATGACATCACTGCGCTCATCCGAGTGCCCGCCAATCGCAAGGATGTCAATCCATCGTCCACTGGTATCAGAGAATGGGAGACACTGGTTTGCCCACTTTACCACGGCATGCCTTGTGCTTCTTACTGCAGGTGGCTCCTCTGGTAATGACATGTAGGTTAGGAGCATCGTCTTTAGTTGGCTGCCCGCTTCACCTTCGGTGACGGGTATGTTGGCAGCCAAGCTTGACAAAGCACCATCGATATTGACAACAGCATCATTGGTTCGGTCCTCGGAAAGAGATCGGAAAAGCCACGCAGCCAGGTCCAATCTCTCATTGATGGGCATGTCAGCACGTCTGGCGAGAACACCAATTGTTTCGTATGCCTTGGATCGCAGATTAACATCATCGAGTGACGTCTGCTCAGGAGCAGGCCAGCCCTGGGACTCAATGTACGTCCTCATTTTCTCGATGAGTGGTGGGGCAATGGTGAAGCCCTGTTTGGACGGCCCAATCTTTGCTACCCAGGCAAGGTACTGGAAGAGGGCCTTGTGAAGCTTTGTGCGCTCGAGCGCACTGCCTGGTTGCAAGACTTGGCTGGAAGCGTCGTCGGGCTGTGCTGGAGCGAAGTCTAGGTTGACCACATTCATAATCTGCGGGGACATGGTGGTTGAGGTAGCAGACTTGGTCAGCATACCCAGGATCCGAATCCGATAGGCCGCTGGAAGGGTTGAATGAGCTTGGAATAGTCGGCTGACGAGGGCCTCGTCGTCCATAGAAACAGAGCTTCTCTTGAGGATTTCTTCTGCGGTAGATGCCACCCTACTGTCGAAACTGGAGGCAGCGTACAGGGCGGGCAGAAACTTCTCTTCGTCCGTAAAAGCACCACTGGCGAACAGCGTGACGAGTTTTGCTTTCAGCTCTGAGAGTCTTTGAAATATCTTGTGTGACTGGGGGTTCTCAACAGAAAAGAGACTGAGCTCCTGCTCGGACAAGGTAGGGTTGACCTGAGCCCAAGTCTGGATTCCCACCGGGGATCTTAGCCGAAGGAATAGGCCAATCATCTTTGCAAGATACTTTGCGTCGGCTTCGTCAGACAACCCGATTGCCTCTCTGAAATCCGTGTCATCTTTGCTTCCTCTTGGGGGTATCCGAACGTCAAGAAGGAGTCGAAGAATGATGTTGAACAGTGTGCCGGCCCTTGGCTGGCCTTCGTCCTTGGCAAGGCCGCGCAGAGCCGTAGGAATCACGTCTCGCCGATCATGATCGTCGATACGCTCGATACTGTGCTGAACAGCTGAAAGATCAAGCTGTTTTACCAGAGGGGAGTCGGTCGACTTGTACTGCTCAAGAATCGCTTTTACTGGCAGCACAACCCTGGACGATATCAGCATCTGCATAATGATTCACAGTAGTAGTGAAGGCTTAAATACCCGGGAGGCTGGATAAACGTCTTGAGTCTTGTGAAGATTTCCACTACCTATTCTCAAACCCTCAGCATATGCAACCTCATCAATGAGTGTCCGATCACGCTTTACCTTTGCTCTCACATCCGCATGCTCACTAGCCGCCTTGAGAAGGACCGGAGTGAGATATCGCTGCAACAACTGGTGCAGTTTATCTTCTTTGTTCGCAACACCCAGTATCTTGAACTCGACGCTGTCCAGCAACTGCAGTTCACGATCCTTTGTTGAAGGGGCCGCCATGACTGGGCCACGGTAATGAGGCCAGGTTGCGGGGTAACGGGGTTACGTCTCTCGGACAGGTGAATTGTATAGCTTTGGAATGGGACGTAGTGAGAGCCAAGAACAAGAACAGACGGCTTTTCTTCACAGAATTCGTATTTGATGCTGAAAACCCAGGGCTTAGGCTGCTCCTGGTGACGACTTGCTCGAACGCCAGTCACCACCGATCTGACGACGACATGGAATGACTAAGCGAGTGTGGTTGGAGCACGTGACAAAGTTCAATTATCCTTCATCTGCAAGCGTGATGCTCAACGTCTTCACCAGTACAACCGCATAGAGTGAATGTAGTCTATCAGGATCTATTTCAGTCGTCAACTTGGGGTTCTTGCATGCACGAAGGCCTTGCACGAGTAGAATGGCCTGTTTCAACATTGGACTCAACATATGGCTAGCGAGCAGTTTGGACTTTGCTGTTTCGTCACTCTGTTGCCTTCAATGTCAAGCGTAGTAAAGTTGATGGGTGGAAGAGCATAGAGCTATGGGCCTGGATGAGTTGGCAAACAGCTCGTGGTGTTCTCAGTTGTGTTGATGAGGCCACGAGAGACCTGGGGCACATTCGGGGACCACGTTGCCAGATTCTCAAAGGGCAACAAGCGGGCGACGAGTGCCTATCCGACACATCCTCGTCATCGTTGAGCTCATCGGCAGCATGTTCGTTGCCGTTATTCGACCTGCTCAGTTTTGCCATTTCCATCACCAAGTAGTACGGCATAACCCTGCCCACCTTGAGATGGCGCCTGTAGGTCATGGGGTTAAGCATACATAGAAGGGGGAGAGTGGGCAAGGTATCGGCATTTTGCTTCTCAAAGAGCTTGATTAGTATTCCAGGATATGAGTAAACACAAGTCAGACAGAAAAAGCATTCTTCGTCGCTGGGACGGTTGCGATGGGAAGAATTTTACACTGCCAGCATGGCAAACATCTACCAAGTCGATGCATGCAGGGACCAGCTTCAACGCAGCCTTGACCCTGTTCCCGCGACTCTGCTCAAATAACGCGCTCAGAACCTTGGCCTATAGTACCTGCCCATTTTCAATGTTATAATCGACTTGTCCCAGGGATGGAAAAATAGCATGCGTGACCTGGTAGGCTGGCAGGCTGGGAGGTGAAGGCCATTATTTGGGTCGCAAGTGGTTGGAACAAAAGCAATAACGCGCCGACGTAGCAAAGCCGTCTCATGTGGTTACTCTGTGGTTACTAGACCAACCCTGCGGTGAGTTTGACGGCTGAAGACACTCATAAATGCGTCGTCACAACTCATCTGCATGCTCTGTATCCGTACTTTTTGTGTTGCTGAGTGCGCGTTGCCTGTGTATCGCAAACATGTGTGACTCGCTCGCCAGCTTCGTGGGCCACCCAAGCTTGACCAGCGCCAGCGCCAGCGCCAGCGCCAATGTCAGCGCCAATGCCAGCGCCGGATCGGTCAGTCACTCGTTCGGGCGCGCGACGGAGCCGGAAGCGTCGATCCACATCCATACCCATCACCACCCCTTCTCCCGCCTTCTCTCGGCTGCTAATACATCATACTTGTTACGGAATACCCTCTCGAACACCCAAGAATTCCCTGGCCGCCCGAGCAAAGTGCTGCGCCGACAGAGATCCACCGCACGGGGCTAACAAGGACAAGTGCCCGGCCTCAGATCGTGGCAGCAGTGCGCGACAAAAGTGCACAGCATGGAGCATTTGCCTAGGCACTGGAGGAATCACCTCTTGCTACTGTTCCATTGGTCTTCTGGCCCGCCGCAGCGGCATCAGCAATGTACTGTTTACCTCTGTATCGCGTGGAAGCTAGACTACTGTACTCCGCAAGACACAGAATAATGGACGGCTTCAGAACCAAGTCGCCCCGCATGCATGTACCGCTATATTGGCACGCCCCAAGCATAGAAGGTCTTGGAATCCGTAGGCTGCCCAGGCATAGCCGATGCCCTACCGTGACGAAGCGACTTGCTCAAGAACAATATCGTTGCAGATGCGACCATTGCGACACATCTTCCCCTAAGAGCGGCATCAGACGCTATTGGTTAGAAACAACTCCTCGAGGCACTCCGGCACCTCCAACGATCTCGCTTGTTCATCGATTCGCTGATGTGTTTCGGCTGATGGGCAAAGTTGCAATTGCTCCTCTGCAAGGCTGCTCGACAAGTGTATTTTGCTTGAGGACCTGAAAACAACGAGAACCCTAAACACGAAGCCGTAGAGAACAAGTGTGCCGCTCAGCAAGCACTTCTCTGGATAGCAGCAGTACTTGACCCCCGTCGTCGTTCGTCAAGCACATTGAGCTGAAGACCGGGTTCAGCGAGCTCTCCAGCTGCGTTGCCAGGGGACAACCATCCTACTCCTCAAGGAGACGGGACGGTCGCAGCTAATGCGTGTAAATTTAGCTGGAAACAGCCATGGCCATGACGATAGTGGAAGCCGAACCCATGTGCTTCAGGTCACCTTGCCCTGCAGACCTGCAGCATGATCCATGTATGTAATAATCTCTCACGTCGCATCCCGATCCACCAAATAACGGCGTCCGTTGGCTTGGAAAAAGCTCCTATTTGCTGGCTTCGCGCAGCGCTATGGTGTGGTTGACGGCGACTGATATCACCAGTGCATAATATGCCTGGACGACTCGAGTTGATAGGGCGTACGGAGAACTCACAGGTACATAGTTTGTGAAGGTTTCGTCGTCTAGAAATCCGCTCAGCAGGTCATCGGAGACGGATCACGCAAAAGATGAATGCTCACGACCACCAAGTGAAGAGTCAAGACCCATCCACTTCGCGGAGATCGTTCCAACCCTGGCACGGCTGGAGAGATCTGGCCGCAGTATCGACATGGCTCTCAGCCTCCCTCACATGGCCTTTTTGGGTACACGCCACATCGCCACAATGGAAGATCAACGCCATGCTAGGATTAACAACGATACCAGCATAGCATACCGGCAATGAAAGGAATGAATGGTGTAGACAGCCTGTCGGTTTTGTCGCTGACTAGAAATTAAAGGATGTATTGTACCCGATGGTTTACGAGTTGTCGGCTGCGTGAGGAAGCGACTGCAGCGTGTGAGACAAGACGACCGACATGGTTTAGATTGAATCAGCAATTAATCGCCAGGCTGGCGAAATTATGGTCAGACCTTGGTCGCTTCATCCGTGGACTTTTATGATACCTAGCAGTGAGCACTGACGGTTAGATGAGCAAGAGAACCGGCAGTCGAGCGCACAAGCTTGTTTCGTTTCGTGCCGCATTGTTTCGAAGGAGATTGAGCCCTCCACAACATCATCGCTGTGCCTTTCGCTTCTCCTCCATGTTGGGTGATTGCCTCAAAAGCTCTTGTCATACCTGTTTCTTTCAGCCATGACCTGCTTCCGGGGAGACGATAATTGCCATCGCATGTTATCGGGCACGACAGGTATGTCCCTTGCACCGCAAAGCAAGGACAGGGAAAGGGATTGGTTGAGACAATCAATCTCGGCCTAGTCGCCCAGTCTTCCAACTGCAGCCCACAGCTGCATAGTCGAAGACATGTGAGCAGCTAAGACAGTGCGGCATCGTCGAGGATCTGCAAGGAAAGATTTGGGAGGGTCAGGGCGCTGATGGTTGGACAGTGCCTGTAAAGCTCGCCGACATGTTTTCGACGAGTCGTTGCTCCTGATTCATTCCATCACGCGAACGACGCCTGGAGGGAAACTCTAAAGGCTTACCGGCGAACTCTAGCGTATCGATAGCAACTCGGAGAGAGCTGGTCGAGTCGTAGACTCGTAGCTTACCGAACTGGCCCGGGCATCAGTGGCTTTTTTGTATGGCTTTGTGTACCGCATCCGCTTCCTCAGACAATAGCTCGATGATTTCATACCTACCTAGGTAGCCACCCACCAAAAGATACTGGGACCAGGATACCGACAGCGCCCAGCGCCTGTTGTGAAGCGTGCTCAGCTTTGATTGAGGCCGATGAATCGAGGGATGGGTACTGGCTAGCCTCAAAATAGCTAAGGCCCGTTTAGCTCAAGTCAGTCTTGAGCCAATGGTGAGTGTGGTGAGCCAGGGCAAGGGCCAAAACGGCAGCGCATCGTGTCCATATCGTGACGATGATGATGGTAGTGATGATAGTGCCACGCCCCATACATGCAGGCATGATCCTGGCTGCAGCCCGTTGACGCACAACTTTGGCCGTCTTTCTGTTGTTTTCAGCGAGATAATAACTTTGGCTTCGAAACTCTGTGGTGGTCTTGGGATAGAGAAAACTGTCCTGTCGAATCAAACCCTAGTGTCCTTTCCGGGTACTTGATATGACCCCACGCATTCAGAAAGAGCCCAGGTAAAGGATGGGTTCGGTTTCCAAAACCGGTGAGAGTGTCCCTTGTATTTGAGGAACAAGTACTGGGCAGCAGCCCTACCTACCTTTGTAGTTTGTCGCCTTGAACTGCTGGATGTGCAGCGCAGCTGCTTGTAGCATTCATTCTATTCCAGCTCTGACTGTGTAAGCTCTGAAGAATTGCCCATAATTCAGAAGTCTAGGGCCAAGTGTGCGCTGTCCCCACTATCGTATGCACCGTATACGTCCACTCCCTTTGGGACGCAAGGCGGCACTCTGATACACAGCCTTCGAGCCGCCCCTCACGCTTGCATCCAGAGTAAGCCTCTAGGGAAAGTTGGTGATCAAACGTCAAGTCGGCAGTCGAGTTGTGTTGGACTCAAAGGCCGATACGCCAGCTACCGGGCGGGCTGTTGTTCCATTCCACCCATCCACCCATACATCCATCCATCCAGACAGACCTGCGCTTTATGCCCTCGTGAACCTCCACAACGCCGTCGTCCTGCATCTCAATTGCGTCCACTGCTGCATTTGCGCGATTGATTGTGTCCCTGCACTGCTCTTGCTTGTGCCACCATCGTCGTCCGTCGTCAACGCCGCTCTGTGTGTTCCGGAGTCTCCGTTTCGTCTTGGCTTGTGCGCTCTGCTCCATCAACGCTACGGCTGAAGGCTTCGTGGGTACCCTTGTTGCTGCGTGTTTCAGTACCACCTCTTGCAAGACCAGATCCCTCCCAAGATCCATCCACCCACTCAATTCTTGTGCCCTCAAGCCCTGCCCAGCGGATACGGCAGAAGCTCACGCCCCTACCTTGCACACCTTGACCCTCCCTCCGCTGGCTGTCCCCGCGCACCCCGATTGTTCCCTGCCGGACCTAGCCCAAAGGCCCAAACAAGGCAAGGTTGGGAAAAAAAGGCAGAGCTTTTTTCTCTGACTCCCGCAAAGACTACGACTCGTCCCCACGACTTTCCTTCATCCATTCCCCTCTTCATCGTCATCACTGCCACGATTCTTCCCTTGCGCGTGTTTCGGAACATTGGCTGAGAGAGTTACGGTTGTTTTTGTTGGCGCCTAAAAGTGAGTTGTCCTCGTTTGCTGTCCCTTTTGCCTGCATTTTTCTGCTTTCTTTGGTCCTGGTGTCGTGGCTTGGTTGTGCGCCTGGGATGCTCGACTGCAAAGCCACGCTGTGCCTCCTCCCTCTCGCCCAGGATATTGTCGACGACGATACGACTGCCCACCTCCGGATACCGATTCTATACCGACGAGAATGGAAGACGCGTCTGCATCGACTCTCGAATCCCAGCTTTGTGCGCATATGGCGCAGCTATTGTTGAAGGAGGGGTTTCTGGTCGCAAAGGATGACTAGGTCGTTCGACCACCGATGCGACAATAGGCCAAGACCACAATCCGGATTGGACACGATGAATGCTGCGATCAGCCGCACGAGACGATGCCAGGCTCTATTGCCTAGCAAGAGCTAGATGCTCAAGCCCCATCGCTACCGTCGCCCCCCCAAAAATGCCGCCCTCGTAATGTTGACCATTGCATGCCCACCATTGGATTCTCCCATAATTGCTGTAACGCCTCAATCAGCAATTCCATTGTGCATTCAAAGCCAAATACCGAACCTACCCAAATTCAAGGACGACGACTCTGCCGCTTTCGATTCAACCAGCTGGATACTTGCACCGCTGGCCAAATCCACTTCCGGGCTACCATTGGGCATGCCGTCACCTGGTCCGCCGGCGATTTGATGAACTCGCTTGCGCCGTACTCTTGTTTCAAGATGGTGGAATCGACCTTCCTTGACCTCGAAACCATTCCAGTGTGGATATTATTTGCTTCCCTAAATCCGGATATGGCAGTCCGCAAAGGAAACCTGGACATCTTCAAAGGCGCCTCACTCGATCCGTGGATATTTCCAGCCGGCTTCCTGGCCTGCACAGCCCAGCCATGACAGGATACGAACTGCTTTGCAAGTTCTTTCGAGCATGTTACTAATAGTTCGACTTTGCAGGTTCAACTGTATTACCACATTCCTTTGGGATTTCTGGTAACACATACGTTCAACCTGTCGACCTCGCTTTTTACACCTCCCCATCTCTCCAAAGCATTTGATTGCTTCGTTTCCCAGGCGTGACGGCGTCAGAGACCCTTGTTCTCATCTGTACGACTGCTTTCGGAGTCTCGGCTTTGGGTCTGGATACCAGTCTTTCTTGCTTTGTTCCCAAACGCGGTTTCGGTTCAGCAGATTCGTATTCTTCAGTGAATAGATTTGGCGTGAAGGTACGCATCCCCCGAGTGATGGTGATTGATACAAGAGACATTGTATCATGCGAGGCGCTCCATCCAGGCAGATAACCTCGAGTTTGCTTGGCTGGGACGAGTGCAGTAGCTCGTGAAGCAAGCTGTTTGCCCGGATTACAATTCAATGTGAGGACGTATAATTGGATGGCTGACTGATCTGTCCAGGTCTGACAATACGCATATCCAAAGAATTTGGTTGTGCTCGATTACTCGACCTGTAAGCATCCCCTTACTAGCTTGTCTCGCTGCTTGGTGGTTGTGGGAAGGCGGCAGTTGCCTTGCTAGGTGGTTGCCTCGAGATTCACTCTCGCTTGGGTGACCACATGACTTGTCACGCCCCCTGGGCCGCAGCGGTCACCTCTCCCTGACTGCGCTTCCTGCCTCAGCTACAAATCCAAACCCATCAATCCTCAATGCCCTAAGCGACGCGAATTCTGACTTGTGTGCTCTTTAGCGCTTCTTCGACACTGTTGACGACTTGTACGAGAAAGCAATTCGGTACGTTATTACCAGTTTTGTTTGCCTTTTTTATACCCACCAAAGGAACCCTGTTTCTCCAAAACTGGTTACAGTCCGACAAAAGAAAGTGGCTTGTGGATTTGTTCTGTGTGCCGTGCCTGTGGAAGCTAGCAATGATGTGGGTGCTTTGGGGCCTACATCATTGACTTAATCACTCATGGCCCAGGACCAACCAGACTCATCCCTCGGGCCGCTGGAGAAAAGTCTTCTGCCTATTGTTCATCTACCCTCGCTCAACTCTCGAATTGGCCCAAAATTCACCACCTACTCCTGATGACATTGTGCGCTGACCTTTGCTTCAGTCTTTTTCTGTCTTCGTTGCCTCGCGATCAGCTTAGCAACTTACTCCTGTGAGCATGGCCTGGACCTGTTGCTTATGTTTCGGCCCATGACTGACTGTCCTAGATTCACAACACTCCTTCGACTTTAGTTGATTGCCAGTGTTCCACTACTCCATTCTCATCAACTTGTACGTCTAGACTGGGTTTGGTCCCCTCGGATACCCAGAGCAGGAGCTACGGTGTTCCATCGACGAATCGCACACGCTGCTCCCGATCCAAGGCTAACACCCATTTCAGTTCAGTATGGAACTTAACGCTCCCTTCTCCGCGGTGCCCGCCAACGGCGGACCTGCCCCTGGCCAAATGTCCTTCTCCAACGGCACCCCCCCTGCCGGACCCGACATGTCCGCTGTCGCCCCCCCTCCCGGCTCTGGCCAGGAGCCTCCCAAGACGACCCTCTGGTAGGCCGACATTGCTTCCTCCCTCTAGATCGATGCTGACAGATGTCGATAGGATGGGCGAGCTCGAGCCTTGGATGGACGAGAACTTCATCAAGGGTGTTTTCCTGTCCGCCGCTGGCGAGACCGTCAATGTCAAGGTCATCCGCGACAAGAACTCCGGCAACGCAGGCTACTGCTTCGTCGAGTTCGCTACTCCTGACGCTGCTACCAAGGCTCTTGGCCTTAATGGAAGCCCTGTTCCCAACAGCTCCCGTCAGTTCAAGCTTAACTGGGCGTCTGGCGGCGGCCTTGTTGATCGACGGTACGTGCCTCTCATATCTGGATCATTCCAAGAACGAGTGCTAATGGTTCGATGACAGCGACGACCGTGGTCCCGAGTACAGCATTTTCGTTGGCGATCTCGGTCCCGAGGTCAACGAATACGTTCTGGTTTCCCTCTTCCAGGCGCGATTCCCCTCCTGCAAGTCTGCTAAGATCATGACGGATGCTATGTCCGGCCAGAGCCGAGGCTACGGGTTTGTCCGCTTCTCTGATGAGAACGACCAGCAGCGCGCTCTCGTCGAGATGCAGGGTGTCTACTGTGGCAACCGACCCATGCGCATTTCCACTGCCACCCCTAAGAACCGGTATGTCTCATGACCCTCGTGAAAGCTTGTGTAGCTGACATAGCCCAGCGGCAACCAGGGCTTCGCCCATGGCCACCACGGCGGTCCTATGATGGGCGGCGGCATGCCCCAGCAGCAGCAGCAGCAGCAGATGTGGGGTGGCATGCAGGGCGGATTCTCCCCCTACGGCGGCTTCAACCCTGCGACTCAGATGAACCAGTTCACTGACCCCAACAACACGACCGTCTTTGTCGGCGGACTTTCCGGCTACGTCACCGAAGACGAGCTCCGATCCTTCTTTCAGGGCTTCGGCGAAATCACCTACGTCAAGATCCCCCCCGGCAAGGGCTGCGGCTTCGTTCAGTTCGTCCACCGCCACGCGGCCGAGATGGCCATCAACCAGATGCAGGGATATCCTATTGGCAACTCCCGCGTTCGTTTGAGCTGGGGCCGTTCGCAGAACAACTCTGGTGTAGGCACCCCTTACCGTCCCGCCCCTCCTCCCCCCCATTACATGGGAATGCCCAACCATGGTCCTGCTGGATACGGTCCTCAGCACTTTGGCGGCCCTGCTCCCGGTCCCCAGGGTCCTCCCGGACCCCCGGGACCCCCAGGCCCTGGTGTTCCCCCCCAGGTACGCTTGCTGTCCTGATAGTTTTATTATGAGTCTGTTGGCTAACCGTTTGTTCCTCATAGTAATTCGATGATTCTCGCGACTCGTTGACCAGGGGTGTTTCTACGATCCATAGCCCCGCGTTGCTTGTGTTTTATTTTGACGACCCAATGATGCGCCTGTCATTGGGATTGACTTTAGGTCATGGTTGCCAAGTTGCGTTGAATTTTGATAACGACACCACGCTCTCGATTTCCTTGGTCTGATCATGAATGGCGTTGGAGATCTTAGGTCACCGGTGGTTTGTCATCAGTTGAAATTCATTCAAGCTAATTGCCGATGTGTTTGCTTTTGTTCTCTCGTTTGATATGCGTGATTTGTGCTCTGCGGTCGTTGTATTCTTTCACGTCCCCTCGTTTGTTCTGTCTCTGTTATCCACGGGCACTCTGTAGCTGTCTCTTGGTTCCGCCACTCTACACGTCTGTAATCATAGCAGACGGGAAAGGTCTGGCACTTGTTCGGGTCTGCATGCCGAAAGGGCAATGGCTATCAAAATGAGCATGGAAATCTGCAGTCTATATGAACACGCATGCTTGCTTTACAGTTGCTGGACTCGATTCTGTCCTCGTTGGTCAACTGGCTGGTTGCTCGTCGAGGGTTTGTACTATTTGCCCGAAGTGCTCTTGTTCAAGCGGCAATGGGAGTTTATCGGTGGGAGATTTCATAATAGCTTCAGCTAACGTATATATATAGCGAGTAAGCCAGACAAGCGAGTGAGCCAAAAATCCCTCAACCTATATTATTTCGATTTAATTAATTAATTTATAAATACCTAGTTTATTAGAGACTAATTATAAGGCTAGAATAATTCTTACTCTTTAGGCC
>QUZG01000238.1:359-95393 GCA_003693545.1 Pseudonectria buxi
AGGAGGTCGAACCACCGGAGGTCGGACAGGAGGTCGGACAACGGGGCGCCTGGTGACTGTAGGAGGTCGAACCACCGGAGGCCGAACCGGGGGCCGGACGACGGGAGGCCTAGTGACCGTGGGAGGTCGGACCACTGGAGGTCGAACCGGGGGCCTAACAACCGGAGGTCGGACAGGAGGTCGGACAACGGGGCGCCTAGTGACAGTAGGAGGCCGGACCACAGGAGGTCGGACAACTGGAGGCCTGGTTCCAGTCGGGGGCCGCACAACCGGCGGCCTGGGGTTGTTGACACCAGTGCCAAGGTTGACACCAACACCACCGCCGAGGTTCACGCCGAGGCCATTGGGGCCGCCGAGGTTCAAGCCAAGGCCGCCTCCAGCTCCAGTCACGCTACCAAGATTAGGCCGACCCGGGAGAGGAATGAAACGCAGCGCCTCGGCCTCTGCGTCCTCAGCCTGCTCAGCCTTGTCGGCCTGCTCGGCCTTGTCGGCCTGCTCGGCCTTGTCGGCCTGCTCAGCCTGCTCAGCCTGCTCAGCTTGCTCAGCTTGCTCAGCTTGCTCAGCTTGCTCGGCCACCTCCCGTCGCTCAAGCTGGACGCTCTTCAAGACTCTGCTCAGAAGGTCCTGGTCACGCGCACTGAGCTTGTTCAAGCCAGCACCATTGCTAGCGCTTCCAACGACTTCAAGAATGCTAGTCACGTCGGGCTTCTCAAACCCCCACGCGGTGAGAATGCTAACAAACTCATCACCAACAGGCAGGGCGGCGATGATGCCATCAATATCAGGGACGACATCAGAAGCACCAGCCTCCTTGACTTGACCAATGACACCACCCAGGGTACCAGCTTCTTCGAGGGCAGCCAGGGCCGCATAAGTGCTCGCAGTGGGGGCAGCCAGAGCCCTGGTGAGCAGCAGGGTGAGAACGAAAGAGAGTGACTTCATTGTGCCGAATGCGTTATCAGGTGTAAATAAAACAAAAAAGGGGAGTTCGAAAACGAACAATATAGAAGAATAGCCGTCAGACACGGGACTCTGAAAGAGCGAATGAGCCGCCTCGGCTAGGGCTCAGATGAGAGAGTGACTGAGTTGGACGTGTCGAGGATGATTTCCATTCTCAGAACGGGAGTATTTGAGGCCATCTTATACTCTTGAGTACTCGATCTGATTCCTCATTGATTTCACATCAATGCTCGATCCACGCATCGCGAGGGTGTCTCGGGGGGTTCTCGGAGTCATCCATGTACCCAAAATCTGCAATCCTCGCGCAATTATGGGCACAAGTAGCAACACGTGCGACACTTGATATTGCGTATCGAGGAGAGTGAGGTCCTGGAATGAAGTCTGGCGAGCCACAGACTGACTGGAAAAGTCGACAACAGCCCCTTGGCCTATGCACTACTGACGTCTTGCCCTATCGCCGGCCGAGTGAGACCACCCACGCGCACTAGGTGGGAATGCCAGTGACGATCAATTGGTTTCGAGCGACTCGGAGCAAATCAATCGGAGGCTAGCTGGTGGACAAGATCTCAGTGGTAGCATTCCGTAGCGGGCGGCTGAAGAGCGAAACGGTCCGCCCTCGTCTTGGCCTATTTAACCCAATACCGGCCACAACGCCGTCCCCATGTGGTGAGCGGAGCGGAGTGGAACGGAGCGTAGTACTGGCCGGCGGGTGCAATGTGAAGCGTCAGGCACGTTTGTAAGACTCGTTAGGACGATCAGCAAGGAGCTGTTGATGCAAGCACGAGCAGGGTTAAAGCCGAGAGCTGGAACGCGGGGGTTGGTCGTGGGGTCAAGGCCAGGTATGAAGCGTCGCGTTTCCGCGGCCCCTTGAGCCGGAGCCACTGTCCCTGGAAGCAACTCATGACTCGCAATGCCACAGCTGTGGATATGATGTGGTGGTATTGGAGTTGGAGTTGGAGTTGAAGTTGGAGGTCGTGTTGGTGTTGGCCTCTTCTGCCTGCCATCTCTCGTAAGCTAAGCAGCACGTGAGCACTTGATTAAGGCAAGCTGGGGATGGTGGGGGATGGTTGCCATTGGCCAATGGGAAGCTCCCGCTGACAAGTAGTGCCGCAGATGCATCTGCACCCCAGAGCTACATAGTACGTACCACTGTTTGTTTCTTGCCAAAAGCGGGAGGTGGCGATGGCTTCTACCAGGGTCCATGAACTACAGTGCCAAGGGGAGAATATGTTACTCCCGTGTGTACGTGCCTTGGATTCATTGTAGGGCCAATGCATGGTTCTGCCTTACGTCATTGGTGCTGCAGTGACTACGACTTTATCTCTTGTGCTTGAGGTCCCGATGGCCGGTTCATGGTGGCTGCGGGACGTACCCTACACGCCGCATTTGGGTTGAGATGGAACTTGACAGTTTTCCCGATTCGTTGCACACGATCCAGTGGTGAGCTGCAGGTAGGTCGACATAGGTAGGTAGGATAATTCTGCATTCGTCCAGAAGGATAGCTGAGAGCTAGCAGTTGCTTTAGAGTTGGCATTATACGAGGTGATGATTACGTACAATTCCACCTGGAACGGATTTCTCAGTCTGGGGAGTCATGGCTCTGGCAGGCGCCACACCTCGAGGACGTGCATTGAGAGCACCAGGAACATACGCCTACGTAGTAATTACTACCTAGGTATGCTATGTGCCTACTTGTACAGCAGAGAGGCATCACTGTCGTATCGTTGGTGTTATACCTGGAGGCTCCCATCAAAGTCGTGATGGCGGATGCCGACCATCGGGCTGATGGTCTGCGGAGGCACCGACTCATCAGCAATTAAAGAAGAAAAAGAAGCGGGCAAAAAAGAAGCACTAAGCCCTTCCCGAGACACGAGCCAATATGACTCTTCCCCTCGCCCCGAAATCGCAGTCGTTTGTCCACCTAGTCATACGTAAAATTTGCGCACGTCTTTTTTTCCCAGCACTTTGTGCACCCACCGTCCCACCTGTCGGGATCGGCTTAGCCTTATCTTATCTACCGCATCTGTTGGCCGTGCGATACCGCCTTTGCCTTGGGCCTTTTTTTCTTCCTCGTCCGTCCCCTTTGCCTTTACCTTCTCTTCCCCACCGGTCCGATCCCAGCTCAACGAGTCACCCTCTCTCGTCTTCTTCACCGTCCGTTGTCGACTCCAGACGCCTCAATCGGGACTCTGAAGGGCAAGCCTGCCAGCGGCACGGTGCCATTCACGCATTGATCCGCCTGCAATACCGCTGCAATGCCGCTGAATCTGTCAAAGGCCCTCGCCGGCCGAGCTCCGGCCCTGCTCCGACACGGCCGCCGTGTGCCGCGAGCTCTGCCTGTTCGATCCTTTACCTCTGGCCCTCTCAACTTCGCCAATGCTAGGCCCAGCCAGACCAAACGCCTGGGCACCGTCTCCGTAGTCCGGCCCTACAGCTCGGCCGCTACTCAGGAGGCCCCGAACCCAAAGGCCTACATCGACAGCGGCGTCATCAAGCCTCGAAAGACTGTTGATGTCAAAAAGGTCCTTGTAATTGGCAGTGGTGGCTTGGCCATTGGCCAGGCTGGTGAATTCGATTACTCAGGTTCGTGGCCCAAGCACCCAATGGATTATTTGACTTGCCTGGTTTCCATGAGTCAGTCACTCGTCACCGCACAGAGCTGACCACTCCGAGTATAGGATCCCAAGCTCTCAAGGCCCTCAAGGAGGCCGGCGTTGCCTCCGTCCTCATCAACCCCAACATCGCTACCATTCAGACCAACCACAGTCTCGCTGACGAGGTCTACTACCTTCCCGTCACTCCCGAGTACGTTACCTATGTCATCGAAAAGGAGAAGCCCGATGGCATCTTCCTGTCCTTTGGCGGCCAGACCGCCCTCAACCTTGGTGTTGAGATGCAGCGACTCGGCCTCTTTGAGAAGTACGGCGTCAAGGTTCTCGGAACCAGCGTTCGCACCCTCGAGCTCAGCGAAGATCGTGATCTTTTCGCAAAGGCCCTCGAGGAGATTGACATCCCCATTGCCAAGTCCATCGCTGTTGGCACCATCGAGGAGGCTCTTGACGCCGCCGAGAATATTGGATACCCCATCATTGTCCGAGCTGCCTACGCCCTCGGTGGCCTAGGTTCTGGCTTCGCCAACAACAAGGAGGAGCTCCGTAACATGGCGGCCCGCTCTCTTACCCTTTCGCCCCAGATTCTGGTTGAGAAGTCGCTCAAGGGCTGGAAGGAAGTCGAGTACGAGGTGGTCCGTGACGCCAACAACAACTGCATCACTGTCTGCAACATGGAGAACTTTGATCCCCTGGGTATCCACACCGGTGACTCAATCGTTGTGGCCCCCAGTCAAACGCTGAGCGATGAGGAGTACCACATGCTTCGAAGCGCCGCCATCAAGATTGTTCGTCATCTTGGTGTCGTCGGTGAGTGTAACGTCCAGTATGCTCTTCAGCCCGATGGCCTCGACTACCGTGTCATTGAGGTCAATGCTCGTCTGTCCCGATCATCCGCCCTCGCTTCCAAGGCTACCGGATATCCCTTGGCGTACACTGCCGCCAAGATTGGCCTGGGACACACTCTGCCTGAGCTGCCCAATGCCGTCACCAAGACGACCACGGCCAACTTTGAGCCGTCCCTCGACTACATTGTCACCAAGATCCCTCGATGGGATTTGGCCAAGTTCCAGCACGTCAAGCGAGACATCGGCAGTGCCATGAAGTCGGTTGGTGAGGTCATGGCCATCGGCCGCACGTTTGAGGAGTCTTTCCAAAAGGCCATCCGCCAGGTCGACCCTCGATTCGTGGGCTTCCAGGGAGACAAGTTTGAGGATCTCGACTTTGAGCTGCAGAACCCCACCGACCGCCGATGGTTGGCTGTTGGTCAGGCCATGATCCACGAGAACTACTCCGTCGACAAGGTCCACGACCTGACCAAGATTGACAAGTGGTTCCTCTACAAGCTGCAGAACATTGTCGACTGCACTCGGGAGCTTGAGGCTGCCGGCGGCCTCCAGGCTCTCAAGAGGGAGCAGGTCATGAAGGCCAAGAAGATGGGTTTCTCGGACCGACAGATCGCCATGGCTGTCAAGAGCACGGAAGACGAGGTCCGCGCCTGCCGACATGCCTTCAACATCCGCCCCTGGGTCAAGAAGATTGATACCCTGGCCGCCGAGTTCCCTGCTGACACCAACTACCTGTACACTACCTACAACGGCTCCTCCCACGACGTTACCTTTGAGGACAAGGGCACCGTCGTTCTTGGTAGCGGTGTCTACCGAATCGGTAGCTCTGTCGAGTTCGATTGGTGTGCTGTGAGCGCCACCCAGGCTCTCCGCGACATGGGCCAGAAGACTGTCATGATCAACTACAACCCCGAGACTTTCAGCACTGATTTCGACTGCGCCGATAAGCTGTACTTTGAGGAGCTTAGCTACGAGCGTGTCATGGATATCTATGAGCTCGAAAACGCTTCCGGTGTCGTCGTTTCCGTCGGTGGCCAGCTGCCCCAGAACATTGCGCTGCGACTTCAGGAGACTGGCGGCGCCAATGTCCTCGGAACCGACCCCAAGGATATCGACAAGGCCGAGGATCGCCAGAAGTTCTCTGAGATCCTCGATAGCATTGGCATCGATCAGCCCGCCTGGAAGGAGCTTACCTCCGTTGCCGAGGCTGAGAAGTTCGCCAACGAGGTCGGATACCCTGTTCTGGTCCGTCCCAGCTACGTTCTCTCCGGCGCTGCCATGACTGTGATCCGCAGCCAGGAGGATCTCAAGGACAAGCTCGAGGCTGCCAGCAACGTCTCCCCCGACCACCCCGTGGTTATCAGCAAGTTCATTGAGGGCGCCCAGGAGATTGACGTGGATGGTGTTGCGTCCCAGGGCAACCTGGTTGTCCATGCTGTCAGTGAGCACGTTGAACAGGCTGGTGTTCACTCCGGTGACGCTACTCTCGTCCTCCCCCCCGCCAACCTTGACCAGACCACCATGGACCGTGTCAAGGACATTGCCGAGAGGGTTGCCAGCGCCTGGAAGATTACCGGCCCCTTCAACATGCAGATCATCAAGGCTGAGAACCCCGAGGGTGGCGAGCCCCTCCTCAAGGTCATCGAGTGCAACCTGCGTGCTTCTCGATCATTCCCCTTTGTCAGCAAGGTCCTCGGCACCAACTTCATCGACGTCGCTACCAAGGCTCTTGTTGGCAAGGGCGTCCCTGCGCCCACTGATCTCATGGCTGTCAAGCGTGACTACCTCGCCACCAAGGTTCCTCAGTTCTCGTGGACCCGTCTCGCCGGTGCCGATCCTTTCCTCGGCGTCGAGATGGCCTCTACTGGTGAGATTGCTTGCTTTGGCAAGGATCTCGTCGAGGCTTACTGGACCTCGCTCCAGTCCACCATGAACTTCCGCATGCCCGAGCCTGGTGAGGGTCTCCTCTTTGGTGGAGAGGTCTCCAAGTCCTGGCTCACCCAGGTTGTCGACTATGTCTCTCCTCTCGGATACAAGTTGTTTGCTGCCAGCCCCGAGGTCAAGGAGTTCATCGAGGCCAACAGCAAGGGCAATGTTACGGTCGAGGTCATTGAGTTCCCCAAGGAGGACAAGCGTGCCCTCCGAGAGGTCTTTAAGAAGTACGACATCCGTGGCGTCTTCAACCTGGCCCAGACTCGTGGCAAGACGACCCTCGACGTTGACTATGTCATGCGCCGAAACGCCGTCGACTTTGGCGTCCCCCTATTCATGGAGCCTCAGGTACGTTCCCCCCACCCCTCTATTTTCTTTTGCTCGTCTCTGTCAATGAATGCATGTGCTGACCAGCTCTCCTAGACCGCCATCCTCTTTGCTCAGTGCATGAGTGAGAAGCTCCCCCGATCCGAGGGTCTTCCCTCCGAAGTCCGCCGATGGTCCGACTTCATCGGTGGCAAGCCGCTGTAAAGGAATTCCTGCAGCTACATCAACTCAAGGGACTTTTTGGCGTTTGGTTCTATGGGTAGCTTCCGATACCAACTCGTGCATCGGAAAGCTACAGTGGTGTGTGACCCCAGTTGTGGTTCAACAGCGGAACACGGGAAAAAAAAAAGATTAAATCGAGGGGATGCGGAGATACGGGCAAGGTTGGATTTGTAACGGGACAAGGAAGACGATGCCATAATTGTCTGCCATATATAGGTCCTTTTCTTTTTTTATTACTTATAACAATCCCCACTACGCCTTTGCTTCGTACAGTGAGGTTGTATAAAAAAGAACCGACTACCCATGGTCTACACCACCATGACCTGGTAATGTCAGCATGGCCTCGACCAGCTACAATTCGACGGGTGTTGCCTTGGTAGATATTGGGACTTGGGATAGCCCTTGTTATAATTAGAGATTAAGGGTTTAATTTAATACACATGTGGAACAACCACTCCTTGATATCACTCATCAGAGTACGTTCTCGTCATCACTATTGAATTCGAGACTATGTACATGTGTGTTCGACCCAGGTCATTATGATTATACGACCTGGGATATGCAACATGGCGCAGCGAGTAAAGATGGTGCCTCCACATAGCAACTCCGTTTCAAAGCCAACCTCCTATAACGCCCCTACTCTGCCCATACTTTGTCTCAATGAGACAACCGTCGCTCGAGCTCAGTTTGCACGTCAATCATGTGACGTCTGCCCTCATAGACTACCGCCTCCACCCTCTTCCCATCCCGCACATGTTGCCCCCCTCAGATAA
Source organism: Pseudonectria buxi (assembly GCA_003693545.1). NCBI lineage: Eukaryota > Fungi > Ascomycota > Sordariomycetes > Hypocreales > Nectriaceae > Pseudonectria > Pseudonectria buxi. The sequence continues at coordinate 8,031 of QUZG01000238.1, forward strand.
CGTCTCATCAGGACGGAGGCGGATGATCGGACAGTGTACGACGCTCGTTCAGCCTGAAGGCAGCAAATCGTTTAGCAAGAGGCTCATCCGAGTCGCGAACAGGGGGTTTGAGGGACGGTGAGGCAGAGGAAGAGGAAGAGGAGGACAAGGGTGTGGAAGTCGCGGGAGCTCCATAGCTCTCTCGCGGGCGCTTGGGGATTCGCTCACCGGTCGATTGGAGGATGGCCTGGAGGGTTTGCCAGCCCTCTGTAGAGCGGAGCTGGAAGCTATCGGCGAGGTCATGTTGGCTGGCAACGCGACAGAGCAGCGAAAATTCGTCCTAGATAGAGAAGAAGAGCTGGTTAGCGGCATGCACTGCTATGGCAAGGGGTGGGATTGGCGGCTGGTGGCGTGCTCACCTTGGATAGGACGCCCATCTGGTGGATAAAGCAGAGGAGATGAAAGTTGGAGGTTTCCTGTGCATTTTCGCTGGGTCGATTGCCCGATCCAAGCTTAAGGAACTTGGCTAAGGAAGAGTGCTCTTGGCTCTCACCCACGTACTCGCGGTTCTCTACGGGGAACCCTTGCTGCGTAAAGACGGGTTTGGGATCGGCGGGGAAGCCATGCGTCAAGGTCACGAAGAGATACTCAACGGGGAAGGATGGTTTGGCGCTCTCTTGGACGTTGGCGCCGTACTCGTTGACTCTGCGGTAAAAGACTTCAGGAATGTATCTCGTCCGACTGGTGGAGCCATCATCCTCTTCCTCCTCGCGGACGAGCATGACGTTGGGGTCGGCCGATGGTTCAACAATGTCGGCCCGGACCATCTCGACCGACTCGTTGGACATCTGGTAAGACGATATTGAGATTTCTCCCTTTTCGTTGCCGGTAATGATGCAAGTCACAAAATTAGAGCCAAAGCTGCCCGTGTCGCTCCATTTCGAGGACTTGGGATATAGTGCTTGAAGCCTGGATGAGAAACTGATCTCGAGCGACGAGAGGAAGTATGAGTCGGCGTGGCGTTTGCATATAACGGAGCCGTCTCCATTGCCAGCATCAAGCAGGTCGGTCCAGATGATTCCGACGGGTTCCAGTCCACACAGCTTGGCAACTTCATCGACATCCTTCTGAGTCTCCCATGCATTCATCGTAATTCCATCCATCTCGTCGACTTGGGGTGGCTCGTAGATGGCTTCAACAATGGCTTTGACGCCAAGGGGCACCTCGGTATACTCAGTATACCTTCCATATAGATATCCGATGCGCTGGGCGCCAGTCTTGCGCCACGTGTCGATGAAGCTATCGATGATGGCGGGCGTAGAAAACTCAACGTGATCTACCATGCGGAACTGCTGAGGCTGCAAGCTGATGGCACTGGGTTGACACTTGCTGCAGATGCCTTCGGGCCAAGGTGGATGGCCAGACGGACATTCGTGCCTGACTCGGAAATAAGGCTCGACCAGAGGCGGGATGTAGGAGCTGCCCAGCTCGGGTTTGTTGGTGGCTGCGTTGATCTTTCGCAGGTAGGAGTGAAAGGACAGGTACTTGATCTTCTTTTCCGCCAAGTAGCTTGCGTCAAAGGGGTCGAGGGGCTGACAGTAGTCGCACATGCCCTTGGGGCCGTGGCGGCACATTCTGCTGTGGCCGCGAGGAATCTTGCCGTCAAGCCTGTCTAACCGGTCGTCCAACCCGGACTGGCGAACCACCTCCCACGGCCGGGCGATTCGTTCGGGCTTCGGATTGATCGGAAGGTCCTCGGTGGGCAGCACAGGCTTGCCGCTGAGCCTAGCAGAGGCCGTGGAAGCAGCAGCAGTGCCGTTGGCGTCGCCGTTGGCGGCACTGTTGTGCTGGTAGTGAAGGAAGATGAGATCGCCATGCCTGAGAGTGGTTAGACGCGGCAAGGTTGGAGCAGGCACCTCCTAGACATACTTGAGGCCAATCTGGCCGACCTTGAAGTTGACAATGTCGCCAAGTCGCTTCGAGTCTCCTCCATTTGGTGCGTTGGAGAGTGTGATGGTGGTTGGGTCGACGGTTTTCGGGAGCTGGGGGAGAATCTGGAGCAAGCAGTTGAGTTAGACCGTGTGCTTAACATGGCACCCTCAAGAACAAGCAGAAGAAACAGAAGAAGCTTACCTGCTCCCCAAGTTCACCAAATGTGATGGTTGGCTCGACGGTCAGGCGAACCATGCCGTCAGGCCCGCGGAGTCGTAGTAACATGGCGGGCGAGCGACGTGGGGCTAAGGAGCCTCTGCGTAGAGATTCTGTGTCGTCTTGGTTCTAAAGGAAAAGCAGGAGAATTGATTGAGATGGAAATGGCGGGTTTCTCGAAGAAAGGCGAGCGGTTGCCGTTGGTAGGTATAGAAGACGAGAGGTGGTTGATGTCGAAGCAGAGCTTCTACTTCTGCCTCTACGTAAGTTGTGGTTCTCGTGTGGCGTGGAAGCTCGGTCATTGAATCACGGTGGGGATGGAGCTACAGCATTGGGACCCTCCAGCGTCATCCTGCGGTGCCTGGGCTCTAGGTACCGATACGTACCGGCGAAAGCGCCCGGGGAAACAAATCGCCGGCCAGGCGTCTGCTGGTGCGTCTAGGCGCGTCTAGGCGGCTAAGGCTACAGTGGCTTCCATCGATAGTCGACAACTAGCGCCACAAAGGAAAGGTGTTGCGCCACACTTGCCGACAGCGGATCGACTTATCTGGCCAGAAGTGCCAATAATTACCGAGCCTGAGCTCTCGGATCAACTGTCAACTATCCCAACTACACCAAACCACAGCCTGCTTCGTTGCTATCCTGGGCCTCGTCCGCGCTCCCGTTCGCTTGCAGCTTGCCCGATAGCATCGCCGCCGCCATGTTTTCCGTCGACTGGAAGGGCCTTGCCCTGCCCTTCGCCTACGTCCTCGTGCTGGGAAGCGCCCTCATGACCTTCTCGACCATCTACCGCAAGCGGAAAGCTGGTATGGCCTCCTCCACCACTCGGCTCTTGTTTGCGTCTCCTCTCCAGCGCCAACTAACTTGCTCTTCCTAGCCCAGAACGCAAACCTCGCGCCTTGGTTTGGCCCCCACCTCCAGCGCAATGTTTACCTTTCCCTGCTGCACATTACGCCCGAGGACGGCTCCGAAAAGAGCCCCCGCATCCCCGACACCGTCCTGCGTGCCGCCCTCCTGCGCCGTGCCGTTGAGGATATCCGCCGCCTGATCCAGATCAAGTCGGCCAAGCAGGCCTGCGGCTCTCTGCTCCAGCGCGGCAGCGTCGGCGATGATCTATGGCAGCGCTTCTCGCGCGCCGAGAAGGAGATGGAAGAGGAGCTCAGAGATGTCGTCACAGAGGTAAGACCCTCTCTCTCTCTCTCGCGCGCACGCGCGCTCTTGTCACGGTTAATGACTGACCCATTTACCTAGGCCAATGCGCTTGCGCCCAACTGGGGCCAGTCCATCTTCCAGTCCGCCCATGAAATGGCCGCCAACACCGCCATCCGCTCACAGCTCGACGAGCTCCTCGCCCAGGCCAACTCCGAAAAGGAGTGGTGGGAGAGGCGCCGCGGCCAGATCCAGACCGACTTGATCAAGGAAATCGACTCGGAAAAGAGCTCGACCAAGGGCACCAGTGAGGAGGACGCCGTGCTAGTCGACACTCCTAGCAAGGGCAAGAAGAAGAAGGCGAGCAAGAAATAGATACGACACGTCTGGCTCTTTTTAACGACATCATCTCTCCATTCGCATGCGCCGATTTGGACTCTTCATCATGGGCTGACAAGCCCGCAATTCGCAACGTTTGCCTTGGGGGAGCTTTGTACAACACCGCGCTACCACCGGGATGTGTCTCTTGGAGAAAGGCGGCAGGATCAATCATCGGCGTTGTGGGGTTTCAAAACAAATTATCGAGGTTGATTTTCTCTCACCACCCTCCCTCCCATCTATACAGTAATGCGTTCTCTACGTTGCGTATTATCCAGCATTAAGCGCTAGTGTGTAACAGTTTCTAAAAGCAAACGATGAGCGCGTGAGCCCGTTGAGTCTACCCAGCAAAAATAAAGACAAAGAACAAGTACCAATCGCCAGAACAGCCAGATATGCGAAAACCAAGGAGAGCTATCCACCCGAGGCTGAAGCCAAAAAAGGGCCCATGAAGACAAATGTGTTGAATAACAAGACGCCGCGCAATGGTCAAATCCCACAATGGCGAGAGCCTACACCCCCCTCTACTGCTGCCACGGGTACAACTTCCGCCTCCACATTTCCTCCTCAGTGGCCAGTCGAGCCCTTCGCGCATCGGCCATGATCTCCTCCTCCGTCTTGAGGAGAATGGGCGAGTCGCAGCCGCGCAGGCCGATAAACTTGCCCATCTTGCGACGCTTCTCCTCGAGCGGTAGGTTGGAGTTCCAGGTGATGGGGCAGGGATACTGCGTCGTCCAGGGGCAGGGCGTCTTTTGGTGGTAGAAGTGAGCGAGGGCCTCGAGCTGGGCGTTTGTCAGGAGCCAAAAGTTGAGCACCGTCGTCGGGAAGTCGGGGTGGACGGCCCCCGTGGTGAGCTGGACGAGCGGTGCCAGAGGGAGCGCCATCTGCTCCAGCTTGAGGGCAAGATTTGGGTTCTTGGCGAGGCGTCGGTGGACAAAGGTCTGCCGGTGTCTCGAGGGGATCCCGCCTCGCATCATAGTGTTTATATGGATTGGCGGCACAGGTGGCCCTGGGTCGTGGTAACTTGTGGAATGTGTGGCTGAGATGTCCCGTCTTCGTCTTCTTCTCTCCAGCCGGCGGAGTTGAGTTGAAGATGCTGCTGCTTTCTAACCCCCAGCACAGACGACAATTCTGAGTTGCTCAATTCGTCTTTGGTGCCGACGCAGCAGTGGCAATCAATCAGAGTCAACCCTAACCAAACTTATCGCAAAACGGCTTTGAACTGTTTGGGGCAAATGGCGTTTCCTGATGATGCAGTAGACAAGCGAGCACAAGACGAGCGCTGGGACAAGTAGGCGACGGGCGATGAGATTTCGCATAAGAACAGCGACAAACTATCCCGGGGCGATTGACCCTCTTGTAGAGAGCCATGATGGTCTAGTGGATGGACAAGGGCCAGTTGAATGTCTTTGTGACTGAACCCGTTCTTTGGCAACGCAGCCAAACCCTGCTGTTCTGGGAATGGCGGTCTTTGTCGTCCCCACGATCGCACCGCTTCGAGTGCTCTGGACGGACCCGGCCATGGGGGTTTATTTTGGTGCGTGTGCCCGTGTGAGACAAGGCCAGAGGTTTGTCTAGGTAGGGACGCAATCGGGTTGGGCGACGGAGTGGGCGCTTGTCGGCTGGAGGAGAGACAGGGAAACGCAAGCGTGGAATGTGGATTGGATGATGCTCGTGAGTCAAAGGAAAGACTGGCAGACAATAGGTTATATCTTTGATGCTCAGTCCCCTCGGCCTGAGACTGACACCCGTCCACATGACACCTTGCAGCAACGGCTGTCGTCGAGGAGTCGCCGCTCCCGGCGCCTCATCCGCTCGGCTAAATCGTCTTCTCGATGCGTTGGCCGCCTTTGCCCTGCCGTCATCTAGCAGTGTCTCAGCTATGCCGGCAGAACCTCCATCCTCGTCTGCATCCTCACATGACCTGAATGCAACCTTCAGCTGGTCCCGGGCAGCCGGCCTCGGTGGTCGACGGGAAGCGACACTTGTTTCGTGGATAAAAGGCCACGCGCACCACCTTGTTTCGTGCGCGGCCTTGTGAGGTTTGACAAAGCGCCCCCCTCCTCCTCCCTTTAGAGCCACTTGAGTTTGGCAATGTGGTCCGTTTTCCTCTTGCTGGCCTTGACAAAGCCCAGGGCCCTCAATTCGGCCAAGCCACGATAGAACATGACTAGTGTCTTTCGCTCATCTGCTTCTTCGTCACCAACTAGGGCCACAAAGGCTGACCAGAGATCGGCCACGTTGATGAGGCTGCCTGTTTCAGAAAATAGTCGGTAGAGCAGTGTCGTGGCCGGGGGTGCCGCGCCTGGCTTGCTGCTTGTGCTTGAAAAGTAGTCTTGCGGACGAGTCAGGCTGCGTTCCAAAACAGCCCGCGGGCGTGGCACAAAGACATCCCGCGATGGTGTTCTAGAATCGTAAAACCAGCTTTCCGACAACAGAACCGAGCTGGGCTTGGGCGCGTAGATGGAAGAGGTGAGGGCTGCTGTAATCTCATCCACGAGCTCAGTGAGTTTCTTGCCCTCTTCTGTGAGCGCAGCAGAGTCTTGGCTCAACTGCACTCTTTGGGCAATGACAGTGGTACGCATCACCTTGCTTTGTCCGCTGTACTTGCTGCGCAGTGTGATCCCCTTGCCCTCTGCCTTTGTCTTCAGCTCTTCCAAGCCGCAGAGCTGTTTGACAAGGGCATTGAGCAGTGAAGCATCTCCTTCTTTGATCGCCGGCCCAAGCTCGAGGTTGGCTTCGCCCTCTTGCAGAATTATGATGATTTGGCGCAACAATGAGATTAGCTCGGAAATGCCCATCCTTCGCACAACATCAACAACCTTCGAGTCGTCCGAAGCAGTTATGCCTTCATGCATTGCATCGACGTATGCTGCCGAAAACTCTCCATCTTGTGCACCAGTTGCTTGAACTATGAGCAGTGCACGTAAGAAATCAGCAGCCCACTCGTGTCGAGCGTTGGTGTTGTCGCGGATGCAAGAGACGAGATACTCATCGTCCTCGAGTAAACGTTTCGCATGCTCAAGGCTCTCAACCCCGCCCAGCTCGACAGCTTGTTCAACGTGTGTGCGGAATGAGTCCAGATGTCGCACAGCCTCAATATGCTCGGCTTGCAGCACCCCAGATGCTTCTTTGTAGAAGCCCGGGAGTATCGCAAGGGGGTTGGCGTAAAAATGACACATGTAAGCGTACTATGAGGCTTCTCGTTAGCAAGATGAAGCGTCAATGCGAGCCGCTGGTTTCTACCACTGACCTTGATTGACATGATGAAGCTTTGGATGCCAGCCACCTGGTCGTGCTGGCGATCCAGCATGCTTCGGAGCAGCGACGGTCCAAGCTGTACGGGTGCATCGGCTGCGGCAACGGCAGCTTTGAAGGCAGTCTCGAGTATTGCAGCCGTCTGGATGACATCGAACTGTGCACCATAGATGAGCTGACACGCTGACTTGAGCAGGCGGCCCTGCAAGAGCTCGACCGACGTGGCGATGCCGAAAAGCAGTGTGAATGGGATGCGTGGTCGCCAGGAGCTGCAAAACGTTAGCCAATGATCCAAACTGCCTGTTATCACGGCGGACTCGTACTTGAAGAGAACAATCAGTTCGGAGAGCAAGCCGCTGTCGAAGCCCTCACTGTCCTGGAATGCGATGAATACATGTTCGCAGGTCTGTGGCTTTATAAATGCGTGCAGTGCTTCCAGGTCGTAGTCGAGATATCGTCGTCCCTGGTACGGGGATGGTCAATCATCAATGCCGGACGGTTGGGTAAGAAGATCAACTTACATCCTTGCCGTTGCCGACCTGTAGGTCATCGGCTTCATCATCCTCCAATGCCGTGGTTGTAACGTCTCGGATAATCTTTTTCAGGGTTGCCTTTAGAGTAGAAGCCTCGGACGACCGCAATCTGACAAACTTGCTGGCTGCTGACCTCTGGAGCGTTTCGGACAGCTGCTCAAACAAAAGGTCCTGGGAAGCAATGTTTGGCCCTGTGATGATAAAGGCCGAGGGAACCTGATCAATGCTGGTGTGATGTCAGTGCGATGCCCAGTCCGAGGTTTGTACCACTTCTCATTGTCTGTTTCCCTCTCTCTCTCCCACTCACCATCCTGTTTTGCCCGCTTCCACAAACGCAGTCACCTGGTCGAGTGTTTCCGTGTTCGAAGTCCTCAATATGGCCTTTGGGAAGAGTAAGCCCCTATTTTCTAATAGCATTCACGCACTCGACACACCTGGATACGCTCGTTGAGGTGTGCCCAGCTTTTTTGAAATAGCGTTTCTCGTAGCTGCACAAACTCTGGCTCCTCGGCTCCATTGAGCAAGGGCACAAACGACGAGAGGCTCCCAGTAGCGTCTTGAGCTTCGGTATTCTTTTTTGAGACACGTCGACGCTTGACTGCCCTCTCCTGGCGGTGCCCCTGATCATCGTGGTCGTAGACATAGGCCACCTAGCAGCTCACTGTGTCAGCATTTTGGATAGCTTGCCTTGGGGCCAACGCAGAATCGAGTTACCTGGTGGTCTTGCTGGCTATAGTTTTCCTGGGCTTCCATTTCATCTCGCGCCATTATTGTGTCGTGCTGGGTAAAGCAAGAAGAGCACTTTTGTCAATTGGTGGATTGGTTGGTAGTCATGACACAGGAAACGCGTCGTTGCTTTGGTACCTCTATCTATCCAAGCCTAGGCGCGTCAGGGCGCACTGTCTTGCACTGTACCAACATTGTCTCTCAGAATTGTATGCAATGAATGCACAACAGTCAGTACCCAGGATAGTTATACAGGTAAACATTCTTCTCCTTGTCTCAAGAAAACCCATCATTGATATGCTACCAAGTACTTTATATCCAAAAAGCCAAGCCTTGCGCCCCCTCCCAAAGAAAGCCTGCAACGAGCCATGGCAATTTTTTTTCACAGCCGTCACAGGCATATATGGAATGTGAGACGTGTCCCAGATGGCGTCTTCTCCATTCAATTGCACCATTGCCTGCCAGTAAAATACCTACATTTCCACCGCTCGCTGCGACTCTTTTGTTTTCTGTTGCTCGGTTCAAAGCCGAGAATTGGCTTGGCTGGCTGGCCTCTCCAAAGACGAGTCTGACGTGTACTGCAATCCCTCCCTCCGTCGCCCTACACAGCGACTATTCTTACACGGACTCGGAGTGCCAGGCTAAATCGCCTTTATCGGGAAAAGGAAGGCAAAGATGCACAAGTACCAAAAAAACCCTTGCGCCAAAATAAATCAGAAAGAGGAAAGAAAAGCCATCAGTTCTAAGTTTTGCCTCGCTCCATCAACCATGTGCTTGGCAGATGGCAGGCTCAAGCAGTGGCCTCGACCGTCTCCGACGGAGCAGTAACCTTCTTTTTCCTCATTAGCTCAAGAAACTTGGTGCTAGCAGTCTAGTCACATACCTCTTCAGTATCAGCCTTCTCGTCCTCCTTCTCTGACGCCGCTGGGTCGGGCTGCGCAGCCTCGGTCTCGCCAGTTACATTCTCCGAGTCGTCCTTCTTGGGCTCCTCAGTGTCCTCCTTCGAGGCAATGGCCGTCTTCTCTGACTTGGCGGCGTCAACCCCACCGTTGACGCCATTCGCAGCCTCTGATGGCGCTGGGTCAACGGCCATGAGTGTGTTCCACTTGTCCAGAAGGGCTTGTGAGCGAGTCTTGAAGTGGAACTCGTCTTCTCGGGGAATAGACTTTAGCTTGAGAATATTCTTGAAAACCTTGTTGATCTTGGTCGTCCGGATGATGGACACCTCGAGCTCCTTGAAGTTCTCCAGCATTCCAATGAACTCGGACATGTGCTTCATCTCAGGCTCTTGAGGCTCCTGTTCTTTGGCCAAAAGTCCTCGCTGAAGCTTGTGTCGCAGATACAAAACTTCCTTCTGTCAATATGTCAGTACAAAGGAGATTGCATGTAGCGTTGAGACGGGAGAACACTCTACCTCTTTGCGGTTGCGTCGCTCCTCGGGGGTAAGCTTAGGCTCCTTGGGTGCTTCCGTCTTCTTGTCATTGCTCTTCTTGGCCTTGGCCTTGGACTTGGTCGCAGACTCGTCCTTGGCCTTGGGGGTGGCAGTGCCGTTGGCTTTGGGGGTCGATGTGTTGAGCTTGATCTTGGGCTTCTTGACAGAGTCGGGTCTCTGGGGCGTCTGTCGTAGTCTACGTGTTAGCACTTGATACTGTCGTTACCCGGACTTGTCGGATTGCTTACGCTGGCCTCCTCCGCCTTTCGCTTCTTGGATTTGGGCTTTCCATCACTGTCCGCATCGACCATGTCAACATCCTCATCCTCATCGACAGCCTTTGCCTTGCCCTTCTTCGACTTCTTCGGAGTAGCGGCTGCCTCTCTTCTAGCCTCCTCCTGGGCAATCATCTCTTCTTGGAAGTTCTTGAGAATTTCCTTGTAATGATCGAGAGGCTTGTTGTCCGCGGCGAGCTGAAACGCCTCCTTGAGGTCCTTGCGCATCTTCTCCGTGATTGTCTCCTCTGCCTTCTCAGGGCTGAGCTCAGAAAGGGATGTGTTGGCCACCCAACCACTAGAACAAACAAGAGTCAGACAAAGGCCACGAGAGACGCCGAGGTAGAAAAGACTTACAATTCGTTGGTGTGTAGGTACATGACAGGGAAGCTCCTGTCATAAACCCGCTTGCCGCCTTCAGCGTATGCTTCGGTATAGGAACCGTCAGCGCGTGCCGCGGAGACAGGTCGGCTGTTGACCAGTGCCAGAGGAAGCATAGACTCGTCGCAGACGATCGCCGGCCACGCGGGGAAGCCCTTGAGCTTGACCAAAAAGTAGTCGCCAGGTTTGGCATTGAGGTGTGTCAGACGTGCTTTGGAGTTCTTCCTGCTCAACGTCTTGCCCTTGGCCTCGCCAGCTGACTTGCGACGAGATTTGCCCTTGCCGGCCGGGGTCCCAGCTGTGGCGCTGGAGGGTGCAGGTGCATCTTCAACAGCTCCAGAAGCCTCTTCGGTCGCAGCGGTTTCGGCAGCCGGCGCATCCGTCGCGTCCTTGGTATCACCGTGAGCGACGGGCTTCTTGTCATCCTCGTCGGTCTTTTCGTCCTTGTCTTCGGAAGCTTTCTCGTCGTTGTGGGATTCTTTTGGCTCTGTTACGTAGGGTGTTGTCAGCATAACCTAAGTCCCAATCAAATGCGCGCGAAGCTTTCATGGTCGAATAGACGCGACATGGCGAGCTGAGAAGAGAGAGGACAAGTCGCGTGCCCCAAGGAAACATTGGATAGTGCGTGCCTACCTTCGGGGAGCTTGGCATCCTCCTTTGATGCCTCAGTGTTGCCTTCGGGCGCATCACCCTCCTTGTTTGGGGGCTCGGTCGCCTTGACGTCACTGGAAGGGGCCTCTTGCGCGTCGGCCACGGGAGCTACGCCCTCGGGCTTTTCAGTGGCCTTGTCAGCCATTGCGAGCACGTGTGGCGATGCGAAGCGACTCAACACCACGAAAGTCGGTTGTAGAGGAACGCGAGTTGTCAGCCGCGAGCAACGATGGTTGAACGCGTTTGAGAGTCGCGTGTTGGCCTGTCAATGGGACGCGAAGGGCGAGGTGTGATGGTTTGCAGGTTTGGACGATGAGGAGCGCAATTGACGATGCCAGTAATGCCCGCGTGGTGTTGACGGTTTGGTGTCGGAGGAAAAAACGCTGGTCTGAGATGATGGGCTGGCAAGGGAAACACTTCAACGTCACCAGAAGTCGGGTCACGTGATGGATACAGCTCGCTCGCTCAGGCCGTGGTGGCGGCGTCATCCGCGACCCGACCAAGCACGGCGCGCAACTCTCCAATTCACTCAGGCCCAGTCGGTTTCGTAGCCGAAGAGTCGCTCAGAGCTTCTTGTCCAGCTTGGTGCCTCTCATTCTCGCGCAGCTCTTGCGGCCCAGCGGGCGTTGCTCCTTGTTGTATGCTGCATTCACGGTTAGCACGCCCAACCTCCACCACGCGCCCTTACAAACTCTCGCTCCCTCGCTCCGCGCCCGCGCAACTGCGCTTGTATCCTGTAAACCCATGGCGAAGAGCTAGTTCCAGTCACATCCGAGTTTGGTCGCTGCGGTGCCAAATGGCGGAATCGACAAATCACCCTCTATTCGCATTCGTAGTCTGTAGTAGTGTACACAGCCACCCTTGGCATTGAGCGGCAGGAGAGGGCGACATGGCCTCTACTCCTCGTCCTCGTCCTCGTCCTCGTCCTCCTCATCGTCTACATCCATGCCCTCGGCTGCTGTTACCGAGAACTCCCGTTCTTGATCGACGCCAACATAGCTGTCGCCCATCAGGAAGAGCTTCAAGTTGTGCTCTCCTGGCGAGGGAACTGTGTATTCGAGTCGAACATTCAATTCGCGCCCAATCGTCACCCGCTTGATGGCCAGAAGGTTCTTCGTCTTCTCGTCGCCAACAACCAACCACCAGTTCTCCATCTTCTTTACCGGGTAGAAGGGAGCATGTACCGTAGAGTCGTAGTCGCCTTCCTCCTCATCCAGATTTCGTGTTATCTTGATGTTGAGGTAGGCCGGCTCTCCAGCGCGAATTTCCTCCTCGTCAAGTACCTCGTGCTCGAGCTCCAGATCAGGGTACTTGTCGTTGGTGAAGCTGGCTGCTTGGGCCAACTGACTCTGCGAGAGCCCAAGACGTTTGACCAAATTGTTGTAATCCGCATTCTCGTCGGGGTTCATGGCCTCCATGAAGTCGAAGATATCCTTGATTCTATAAAGTGAAACTGTTAGCAAGCTCGCTCAGATAACGGGACATGGTGAATCAAACGTACCCAAACTCATTTGCCACCTTCACAACCTCCGGCGTAAAGTGGGGGATCTGCTTCAGTGGACTATCTCGATCCCACATAGCCTGGACAACCATCTGGGACATTTCCATGGCGTTCATGGCATTCAAATGTCCATCAGACGAAAGAATGTCCACCATTGAGCTTAGCAGACTCAGTACTCTCGAGATGAGAATCTCCTGATCCTTGGCAAGGTCTATCGGCAGCTGCATGCGCGTGAAGTGAGCCTGCAAAAGTACAAACGACTTGAAGTGAGGAGAGTCATAGACTGGTTGAGACATCTTGACCGGAACACGGTCATAGATGCGCCTCAAGAGGCTGTCCTCGTGCCGTCGGATCTGGACCGATTCAAATTCAGTTGCAGAAGTGACAATCTCCATGATACCCTTCAGCTTCGTCTTGGCACTCAAAGACAGCAGGAAAGTCTGCATCGTAATGTACGAAATGTTGTAGTAGGCAGCGATCATGGCGGCATTCTGAGGTGCCACTGAACCGTCATCCTCATCAAAGTCGATAATCTTTGACTCGGCCAATTCACGAAGAGTGGATTCGACCAAATCAGACATGTAATTGCTGAGACCCTCGTGTGTCGTACTCGTGAGGCTGTAATAGCTCGGGTTTGCGAGCAGCCTCCGGTAAAAGTACGTAAACGTGGTCCAGTTGATTGCATCGTCTCCAGACTCAATCATCTTGGTGCTGATCTCTGTGACGAATGCATCATGCAAGTAGTTGTGGAGATGCGACTCGACGGGGAGAGCTTCAGTCAAGAACTTCTTGTAATAGTCTCTCTTCATTTGCGGAAGCATGAGCACGCCGCGACCGCGTCCTTCCTTGGACGGACGCAGAGCCTTTCCAAACATGTGCAAGACCTCGCTCAGGGGGTAGTCCACGTATCGATGCTCACGACCTTCAAAGTACTGGGTTCCCATGACAATGACTAGATGCGCAGTGCTGTTGAGCTCCCAGCAGACATCCCTGGACGCGACAAGCACTTGAATAGCGCCATTGTCATAGAGATGCTTGACAATACGCTTGTCGCTCTGGCTAAGTGCCTCGTGATAGTAACCGACACCGTGTGACAGAGCCTCTGCGAGTGCTTCTTCGTGCACGCGCTCGAGGAGTGGCTGCATCTGCTTAACATCGGCATGGAGGAAGCGATCTTCGTCGTCATCCGCGAAGCATGCTGCTAGAATATCTCGAGCAGTCCCTCGTGTTTGCTTGCGCGTCGGGACGAAAACCATGGCAGGCTTGTCGGGAGACATTTGTGTTATAGCCAGGTACGTCGGCTTGGCCATGGCCAGCATGAGGGAGGGGAAATGGGGATTGGTGAAAGTCTGAACGTGAAGTTCCAGCGGGACTGGCCGGACATGAGGACTAAAGTTGTAGATATCATGCTTCTTGGCATCAATCCACTCGCCGATGTCGCGTGCGTTCGCCAGCGACACACTCAACGCCACGATTCTCATCGGAAGCTCGGTTTGGCTTCGAATATAATGCATACGAGACACAATGGTTTCGTATACATAGCCCTGGGAACCTCCAAGCAGGTGGATCTCATCGGCAATAAATAGCTCCACGGTCTGGACGTTCTTGCGACGCTTCCACTGGCGAGAGAGAACATCCCACTGAATTGGAGTTGCCAAGATGAGATCGCCCTTCTCTAGAATCTTGAGATCTGATGCAGTCTCACCGGTGAGTTTGACAATCTCCTTGCCACCATTTAGATGACTGAGCCGCTTCTGCCAACCCTGGAGCTGGCTGTCGACAACCTCTTGGAAGGGGGCAATGTAGACAGCTCGGCCTGAGCCACCTTGAGTCCAGTGACGTAGAATGGCAAACTCGGCACACACAGTCTTTCCGCTTCCAGTGGGGGCTCCAACAAAGATACTCTGGTCTGTCTTGTACAGAGAATTAAATGTCTGTGTCTGGATTCTGTTGAACTGCTTCCAGTCTGGATACAGATCGACGTAGCTTGACACCTTCAGCGCTGAAACGGGAAGGGGCTGAAGTTCCAATAGCTCGGTGTGAGGAGGGAACTTCTCGGGCAGAATTAGCTTATGGAAAGACACTGGGAGTCGTGTCTCGGCGTGCATCCATCGGTCTGAGATAACAGACACGAAATAGTTTGGCGGCATCGGATCTGTAATGGGCACAGTGAAATCAACAATGTGCTCATTAGCATCAGACAGGGCATAATCCTTGCGAAGCAAAAAGGTGTCGTGGAAGAGAATGTCCTCGCCGTCGCAGTCTTCGACCAGAATCCAGAAGTTCTCGGCAGCGCCATGAACAGTATCGTCCCACTCAAAGTTGGGAGTGATACTCAGCTCAACACGAAGCATCGATCTAGTCATCGGTTGTACCTGCGCCTGCACCTCTAGTCGAGGAAACTTGGACACCAAGTTGCAAACGGTGCGGCCAGCCCTGGGCATTCCAAGGAGCTCACCCATGCGTGGGGGATCCAAGTCAAAATAATTGCCCCAAGACACCTCAATCCTCTCCGCCTTTTGAACAATCTCCCTTGGGCAGGCAGGGAACTGTCGCAGTGGCGACATAGTAGGCCACATTCGCTTCTCGGCCATCTTGCAAAGGTCAAGAGCCGTCTTGGCTACAGATGCCCAGCCCTTCTTCAGTGCAATTTCAAAAATGGCTCGCAGAATTCGCCCGGCGGATTGAGTCACATACACCATGTCAGCCATCAGTGCAAGGCCGTCGAGCTTGAGGCGCGAGATGTATGCCTGTAGAAGCACGTTGATCTTGGCGTGTGGCTCCTCAATGCTCTCTTTGATAGGGATGGGGACCCGACCGAGGAGCTTGGCCAGCTCCAGCTTCTCATCCTGGCGTACTGGGATGTACTTGAATTCAGCGCTGAGCGAAAAGACTCGGAAGAGCTCAATGGTCGTAATGGATGGCTGGATAAGGTTGTTGTAGGTTTCCATGGATCCAGAGGTGATGTAGTAGTGCGAGGCGATACGGCCTAGTTCAGTCGCCTGTAGCTTGCCCGTCTTCTCGTCATACTTGATAAGGTTGGACTTCCTTAGCGCCATGGCTGCGGAATGAATCAAATCAACTCGTTTTTGCTCCAAAGCCTCATCATCCTCATACTCCGCGCCAACCTGGTACAACCCGGGCGATCGCAGCATTCGGACAAAGAGATAGGTATATCCTAGCCACTCGACGCCCTCATCGCGAGTCCTCACATTGCCCAGAACGACTTCAGCATTCAAGTTGTCAACTAGCTTGCTGACGAATTGACTTTCGATGGGAAGTTGCTGGTTGAGAAGCGATAGGTAATACTGCATCTCAGTCTGTGTTGTGATGATGATGCCTTCACCATAAGTGTCGTATTGTGGCCGTCCTGCACGGCCGAGCATCTGAAGCACATCCTGCGGACTCAGCTCCACCCAGGCACCCTTTTCTGGGGAATACACCTGCGTGCCCTTGATGATGACAGTGTGTGCAGGCAAATTGACACCCCAGGCCAATGTAGCGGTGCAGACTAGAACCTGGATAGCACCACGAGCGAAGAGGTCCTCCACGTCAGTCCTATCAACTCGACTCATACCGGCATGGTGAATGCCAAATCCGTACGGCAGGATATCCTTGAGGTCCTTATCGGTGGCTTGGCTCGATGCTTCATTAAGCACCTCGCGGCTACCAGCATCGTGACGCAGAATCTGGTTGATTGTGTCCATCTCCAGCGCTTTGTCACGAATGTAGCGTGCAGTCTTGGCCGTCTCCTTTCGAGAGTGGACAAAGATGAGCATCTGGTTCCTGTTGGTACCTACATGCTCAATGACCTTGTTGTATGTTACATCGTTCATGGTCTTGAGCTGCTTGATAGCCTTTCGGTCTGTGACACCGACAAACTCCTGGCGCAGAGGGCAGGGCCGGTAGGAGCCGTCGAAATGGAAGAGCCCCGTCTTCACATCCACGCGCAGGAAGCTGGCGACGTCCCGGTAATTTGGAAGAGTGGCAGAGAGGCCGATGATGCGCACTGGTTCGCCGGTCTGCTCGGTCTTGCGAATGGTTCGGCTCACGATGCTCTCAATGACTGGGCCACGATCATCGTGGAGCAAGTGAATTTCGTCAATGATGATCAGACGCACAAGATTCGTGTACGTTAGGTCGTTGGACTTTCTAGTAATGACATCCCATTTCTCGGGCGTGGTCACAATGATCTGGGTTTCCGCTATTTGCTGCTTGGTGAGCTGGCGGTCACCGGTCAGCTCAGAGACGCGAATGCCATAGGGCTCCAGCCTCTTTCCCAGGTTCCCGACTTGTTCTTGGACAAGGGCCTTGAGAGGAGCAACGCAGACAATCTTGAACGCGTCGAGATCAATGTCGCCAGTTGTTGGGTCCCGATGCTTTCCAATCTCACGGAGAATGGCAAGCATACCCACGTTGGTTTTGCCACTGCCGGTCGGGGCGCAGACAAGCATGTTACCGTCGTCTTCGAACGCTGTGGGGAAGCACTTGGACTGGATCTTGTTGAGAGCTTGGTTCTTGCTAAACGGATTCCGCGCCCACTCTGGCATATCGGTGATGGGTATCGTGACGTCGTTGGGCTCATCCCGTTTCTTGGGTGTGGGAATATGAATCTCCTCATATCCCTTGAACGACCTCTTTGTTGACCCCTCAGGCAGCCTCACCTTGGGATTGGTCATCAGGTGGTTTCCTTGGTCAAAGATCAGGTTCTCAAGGTTGATGAGCTTCTTGGGCGGTAGTCCGCCAAGAAGGTGGCCCTCTGAGCGGTCGGTTTTCGGGGCTTCTGCCGTGTAAGAAGCAGGAACATCAATATCCATCTTGATATCCATCTTTGTTTTCTTGTCATCGGTCGTGGTGTTACCCCGTAACTCGCTCAGAAGCCACTGAAGGCCCTCGGAAGCCATCTCTCTCTCAACGTCCGTTCGCTGCTCGGGAGTTTCGGTCCTGGCCAGCTTGGTAAGCCAGAAGACCTTCTCCCTGTTCTCGACGAGCTTCTGAACGAGCTCGTGGTGTTCAAAGTCAAAGAGCTCCATCAGGTCGTTCTCAACCTCGCGAAGCGACTTCTCTTCGGCGCCGGCTTCTTCGGGCTCTCCCGACAGGATACGCAGGGCTTCCTTCGTCTTGTCGGTTTGTTCGTGGGCATCCGGGTAGAGGGCGCCTATCTGGCGCTGCAACCAGAACGCATCGACATCGCGAGCTGGTAGAGTTTGCTTGCCCTTGTCTTGCGATTTGCCACCCGATGGAGCAGAATCGAGTATCATTTCATCGCTTTCGCGCACGTCATCTGCTCCAGCTTCTGCGGTGTCGTCTTCTTGGTCTTGGTCCTCCTCGTCGGAAGATTCATCGCGTACTTCGTTGACTATGCCGCCCTCGTCGTCCTCCTCCTCTTCGTCGTCAAACGCAACCGCGACACCTTGTCGTTCGTCAATCTCGGCGTCGTCGCCGTTGGAGTCGCCCATGGCGACATCCTCTTCGTCGTCCTGGGCATCGTAATCCGTAATCTTTTTTCCCAAGTTGACCAATTCGTTGAACTGCTTGGGGTTGAGCGTCACGCCGAGGATTTCGTCAATCTCCTTCTTCTTGTCGAGGTCCTTGAGGTCGTCATCCTTGAGATATTCCAAGACTGCATCTGCAGCACTGCTCACGACATCGTGCGGCACATCGCCAAGGTTACTCGCAACTATCGTCAAAATGAGATCGAATGTAGCACGGGTCGCAGGGGTTCGTGGTCGGTAGGTAATGCCTTCCACCAGGAAATCGTTTGCGCCGAGAACACCTGCGGCGCGCATCTGGGGCGCCTCGGCTTTTCGCCTCCGTTGCTCTCGGGCCAGGATATCCTCTCCGTCTCTTAGATTCCCCCTCTCGATATCGGGAAGGCCGGGCTGCTTCTTCTGCTTAGGTGCGCCATCGCGAGCGACGCGTCCGCCCATATCCCTAATACTCAGTCGCCCAGCCAGTGACTCTGGATCACCAGTAGCCTCATCGGTTCGTCGAGTAACAAACCGGCGGTCCGCCTGGAGAACCAGGTTGGACATGGCCGAGTACTTGTATTGCGAGACATCGCGATTAGAGTCCGCCATGGTGGCGATTGTTATGAAGCCTCGTTACTGCAGCAAGAGAACGCCGAAGTTCTCGACAAAGGCCCACGAAGCTCGACCGCTAAATGACCATGGGGTTTGGCTCGACGCGTTGAATTAAGCTGCAGAGCTGATTCTGAGCTGATTCGGGTTCTGCGATTGATGCGCAGTCGTGCCGTTGAGCAGGTTTCGTCAGTCGTTGGAGGTTGGGGTAGTTGGTTGTCGCGATCATAAATTTCAGATTTCAGCCTTCTGCCTGCTTCAAGCTCTAGCCCACTTGTGGCTTAGCGCACCCCGGCAGCTTCACCAGCCACACCTCCAGGGGCACTTGTTGACAAACATCAGGCAATGAGTATTCGGTGAAGATTCAATAAACCAGCGATTGGGAACGACAGATACGCAGATGCGCCATGGCAAGCTCCCCAGACTATGCCCAGAATTTCCGAGACGCTCTCGGTCCGTATATCAAACCCCGTGAACAGGTCAATTACATCAGACGCGTATTGGCACTTCACCTTGGCTCATCCAGCATCAACGATGGGCTATTGACGCACCCTTTGTCTCTTGTAGACACTCAGCATGAAGTGATCTTGGGTCCAGAACTGAGAGGAATCCACAGAGAATACATAAAAGCTCTCAAGGCGAACATCTCTGCTCGTCGAAGTCATGAGGATGTAGTCCAGGTCAACACAACTTCAGCACATCCGAGCCCCAAGCTTCCTGCCACTGATGGGGTTCTTATGGAAGAAAAGATTGCACAACTAAAGCTTCAAGAAAGGCAGACCCGCATGCTTATCGTTGAGAACTATCTCAATCTTCTTCTACAGAAACCTGCGGCTCTGCACGACTTCCTTGACCCTGACGACATCTTCCACGGAACTTCCAGTCTACCTGGTGTCCCTAGAGAAGTAGTCAACAGTATCGTTGCTCAGCAGAGCGCAGCGAAGCCAGACATAAATGCGAGGGTGGCAAAAGTAGAGAGGTCTGTACTGAGGGCAAAACTTCTCCTGCGCCAAGAGGAACGGCTACTAGGGGAGGCTCGGGCAAAGTCAATAAACATTCCCGACGTCTTGAGCAACGGTACCAGACTGGATGCATTAACTGCCACCCGTAACGAACTCATCAGCTGGATTGAAGCGGAGCTAGGCAAGGCCTCGGAAAATGAGGGCCATGGAGAGGGACTCGAAGATGACGAGTCCGATCGGATCCCTACGAACGACAAAAGCAACATCAACAGCCAGCTTGACGACATCAGGGTCAAGTACGAGACGTACATTTCCGTCAGGAAATCTCTCCTGGCACTGTTAACCCATCCGTCTGATTCTCCGCCGCTGCCTGTCCTCGAGCCCGCTG
Source organism: Pseudonectria buxi (assembly GCA_003693545.1). Taxonomy (NCBI): domain Eukaryota; kingdom Fungi; phylum Ascomycota; class Sordariomycetes; order Hypocreales; family Nectriaceae; genus Pseudonectria; species Pseudonectria buxi. Next base: position 27,872 of record QUZG01000238.1, read on the forward strand.
CCACCACCCAACAACAGTCTCGCCAGGCCGACAACTCCTCGGATCATTTTCTGCTCGCCCCGTATATCGAACGCCTAATCTCGGCGTCGAGGAGACAAAAGGCAGCGATTTCTCAGAAATCGCACATTAACTCGACCATTGCCTATGAAACCAAGGAATCTTGCCAAGCACTAGGTCGCCTGGCTGAGGAGAGCCAGCTTCTTCCCACCTACCCAACTGAAGAAACATCAAGGCGAAGAAGGTCCGGCTTTGGCGATGCCTTGACTGCTCCATCCACGGACAACACCGGCCTCTCGAACAAAATCAAGCCTTGGGTCTACGCGGCAGATGCCGCCAAGATTGCGACTCTAGAAACCGTGGCGGAGACTGTTGAAGATGGGCAAGTTGCCCTGGAGGAGTCCATGAAGTTGGTGCAGGATATGGAGCAATTACTAGGGCATCGTCAACAAGATCCATCCAATAAACATGGCGAGGAGTCAAGTGAGGAGGACTTGTGGCTCGAACAAGGCCCCAGTTCTCCGGCCACTTTAAGGAAGCAGACAGATACCAAGATGGGCACAGGTGCGAATTCGAGGGACATCTGGTCAAGCATTCACGGGGGGCTGGGCCTGATCGGACATGATAACACCCTTTAGACGCCTGCACGCCGTGTCTCGTGTGTTCATTAAAAGCGCCCTCGTCAGCCTATTTAGTATGGTACCAACAACAGCAACAGCAACGCATCCGCCGTCACCGGCCAATTGGCCTAGCCCAATCCATTCTATGTTTATACAACTGTGACCATGCTTCACTGTCTAGCTTCTGCCATACAGGCCGATATCCTTGTTGCCAAATCTAGGATGGAGAGGTGCTCGTCAGCGCCGTCGACTAGGCGCTTATCGATTTCTGAAAATATCAAGACGATCTTGTTCTTCTGGGTATCTGGTATCGTCTCGTCGTATGTAAGTGCTTGATATAGCTAGAGATTCATTAGTCGCCGCGGTTCTTTTATACCAAAGGCTGGAATTTCACTTTACCTGACCGACAACTTGTCCCGCACTCCAACCATCCGCAACCATGTCCTCAACTACCTTGGCAGTTCTCTGGTACGACGACTCGCCTCGTGCCCGAGGGCGTATTGCATCAATGAGGTTATCGATGGCCTGATCTGGGATGACACCTGCGATATCCTCCACAATCTTGACAGTGATGGGGTTCTTGTCAAGATCCATGCTCTCGTCGCCCTCGATGTCCTGCTTGGTTTCGTTCGCACCTACTAAGCGGGCGGCGCTTTGCAGGTAAGTGATTGCTTTTCGCAAGTCTCCCTCGCTGCACTTGATCAAGGCGTCGACGGCCCCCGCTTCCAACAGAACACCTTCGTTGTCCGCTATAACCTCTAGCCTTCTTTTTGCGTTCCCCTGATCCAGGCTCTTGAAGCGGAATTTGCTGCATCTGCTAGCCAGGGGGTCGATGATGCGCGTCACATAGTTGCAAATAAGGCAGAACCGGGTGATTTTGCTATATGTCTCCATCGTACGTCGGAGGGCGCTCTGGGCATCCTGGGTCATCGAGTCGGCTTCGTCGAGGATGATGATTTTGAAGGGAGGGCAGGGATATTTCTGCTTGTAAGCCGCAGTCGGGTTGGTCAATTGCATGCGAGCAAAATTCTTGACCTTTTCTCGGACAATGGAAATGCCACGCTCATCGGAGGCGTTGAGCTCGAGTACCCTCGACTTGATGAGCTCGGGTCCATAGAGCTCTTTGGCCAGGGCGAGGACCGTCGACGTTTTTCCTGTGCCGGGGGGGCCGTAGAAGAGCATGTGTGGAAGCTGCGAACATGTCAAGGTCTCGTCCCGGTGGCACGGGACAGGTGGACGGTACGTACGTTGGAGGCTTGCAGAGTCCTTTGTAGAACAGTGACGGTATGGTCTTGTGCGGTGACATCATCGAGGGTCTTTGGTCGGCTATCCAGACGTTAGCCAGGTCGCGATGATGCCCGCAACTCGCAGCTCGATGCCGCACTTACTATTTTTCAACCCAGGGCTGAGTTCGTGTGTTCGTAGTCTTTTCCGGCTTCTGTTCCGCGCTGCCATTGGCAGCAGCAGCCTTTCTGGCCTTGAGATCAAAAAAGCTCGCCATAGCAATCGCTGGTTCGAGAAATGGTAGAGGGATGTGTGTCGATGATGTGGTGGTCGTAGCAGATGAAGCTGATGCCAAGTGCACGTGCTCATTAACGCGTCGGTGAGCGCGAAGCGCGTTGCCTCTGGTTCTGACCAGCGAAAGACAGCTAAGAAAAGTCCCCGCCGTTGGTCCCGCTACTTCATTCTTGGCGCCAAGCTACTTGTGTAACGCAGCAAGTCGTTTGCTTGACAAACTTGGTATTAACAGTAGGTGACACCTCCGCCATGCCTATTGATAAACGTCATGGAGCTTCTTTCAGAGATTGTGATATAGGTAGTTACTGGCAGACTCGTGGAATGTTGGATAGCTTTATCTGCGCCGATTTCTGGTTGGTTTTAAGATACTCAATGAAAGGTGAGACTGGGAACACTCGTGTAAGGCTCTGTGGTGCACACCATGGCAACATTCGCTTCAACACTGGGGGAGAGTTAAAGAAGCAAAGCAATGACAACGTCCTCTCGGGCTATATAGGCTACGCACCTAGATAGTTCCCAAGGTAGGTAGTCAAATGCTTGGGGGAGCAGTCTATAGCCATTCTCTCAATCAAAACTACACCATAACTTGGGTACCCTAAACCTCGAATATGCACGGACGATAATCACCTAAAAGTATCCTACCCGCACATGCCCATGAGTGACTCAAATCCCTGCTGCTTTTCAGTCCGATAGATGTCTATTGGTGCGCGGAGTGATATGGAGGAAACCCATGTTATTGTTTGCTATACCGACAGGTAACACGATGGGCAAACAGGCTCGATCAAGTTGAAATCGTTGACCCTTAAATCCATTGTCCAGGTTGTTCGCTATGACTCGGCGTGATGATTTGCACGTGCCGTGAAGCACAAACGTTGGTGTGCGCGCCTGCCTACCTAATACCTGCCAAACTGCCTTTCCAATGCAGGGCAAGTGCAAACGACGGGTTGGCTGAAACTGTCCGTCCTGCTGCCTGCTTCAATTGGCGCTTGCATAATTACTCCGTACACGCAAGGCAGCTTATCCACACCTGTCTCCAGCCGCCGGCTTAAATGAGCGACACCTCCAACAACACCCGGCAGCTTCGCCTGACCCTTTTCCGCTTTAAATCTTCACGGCTCCCCCTCTCTAACCATCCGACACATCTCTCTCCATTCTTCTCATGCCCGCGGCCACCAGTGACCACTGCGTTCCTTAGTACTGTTCTGTATTTACTTGAGGCGCCATGGATCAGTCCATCATCCGAATCTCCAAGGTTTATTGCCCCGCTTCTGTCGCCCCGCAAGGTCACAAGGCTGATGATGATATCCCTGCACAGGAACTCAGCGACATCCAGAGGAGTCCTGATCTGTGTATGAAATAGCTTCTAATGAGGACACTGTCGATTAGCTAACAGAGTCGCCGACCAGCCATCGCTGTAGCATGCCGAGATGTCGACGTTCGCAATGTCAAGGCACTGATTATGGGTCCTCACGAGTCTCCCTACGAGTTTGGATTCTTCGAGGCAAGACGCTCTGTGTGCTATATACCCGAGATGTGACCAAACCCGGCTGACCTCACGCACAGCTTGCGATTAGATTCCACAAGGGTGAGAATCCGTCCATGCTAATAAACAGTAGCCTTATTTTCTGACCTAGGCGCTGACATCCCTTGACAAGACTACCCTTCCAAGTCGCCAAATGTACTCTGCACTACAACAAACGGAGGCCGTTGCCGGTTCAACCCCAACATATACGCCAACGGCAAGGTCTGCCTGTGAGTACTCCCTCATCCCCAGGTAGCCACTGTATTTATATGCTGACAGAATAGGTCCATCCTCGGGTACGGACCGCCGAATTATTGCTAGCTTGTTTTCATGGCGGACTAACATGGTGACAGCACATGGCGAGGCGAACGAGGGGAGGAATGGTCATCGGCCCAAGGCCTTGAGTCCATATTGCTGTCGATTCAAAGCCTGATGTCATCGAATCCATACGAGAACGAACCTGGATTTGAAGACGCAAATGAGGAATCCGACAAGAAGGCACAGAAGCACTACGTGCAAAAGGTAAGAGACAGCCCTTTTCTGGTTGAAAAAATCTCACACTCCTAGATTCGGCATGAGTCTCTTCGGATCTCGGTTGTTCAGCGTCTTGAAGGCTACTTGGGCCTTCTTCCAGACGGCAGTCATGCCAACTCCGTTGGGACGGATGAAAATGATCTGGAAGATCTCGATGAGGATGGCCTTGACGAGTCTAGCGTACCGTTTGAGCCATTCAAGGATCTCTGTAAACTCAGGTTCCTTTGGTACTACGAGTCGTACCTTGCAGCGATCCAGCAGGGGAAATCGGAGGTGAAGGATGGCCAGCCCTTTGTACGGATGCCTTTCGAGTCACCAAACAACAACTCGATGGACGGCCGGTTCAATTACACCGAGCTAGGACGCAGACTGGCCAGAGTGAAGCAGGCAATCGATGCTGAACCGAAGATTTGGGCTGAAGAGGGACTGGCCGCAAAAGCCCGCGAATCAACGGTAGCTGTCAACCTGCAACATCAGTTTGGACAAGTTGTCGAATCGTTCAAACGAAGCGACATGCCTCATGACGTGTTTCTAGAAAACGGAAACCCTTTTACATGGGTCGTCACGTACTTTGGGCGGCCAATGACCAACCTAGATGGTGGTTTGTTTCGCATCAACATGACTTTCAGCCCTCGCTTCCCGGACGAGCAACCTCGTGTCAAGTTTGAGACGAAAATATTCCACCATCACATTGCGGCAGACGGAACTGCGTGCTACACGCCCAGTCCGATGAAGAGGGAGGACATCAAGTCTCATATCGAGGCCATTTTTGCATTTTTGGAGGAAGACGAACCAGCCTATGACCCGCGAAAAATTGTCAACCCAGAAGCTAGCAAGATGTATTGGGGTGGCAGTGCCGACGACAAGAAGAAGTACAACCGTCGACTGCGTCGATCAGTGCAACAAAGCATGGAGTAGGTTCTCAACCCTCCCAAGTAACTAATGTGGCTAACTTGATCTAGGGACTTTCCTCAATAGACAACCGTTGTCTGTTTCATTTTGGACCGAGTGGAGCGCGGAGCTGAGAAGTGTACAGAAGAGGACTACTTTGGGCGCAAAGAGACAAACGGGGCCCGCGAATTGAGGAATGGACTTACTGGGCGTTAGGGAGATGCTGCATAGATACCTATGTACCTTGTCGATTTACAGAGTATACCTGGCTAGGTAGCTTGCGTGGAATTCATAGACTTTTCCAGTGTACATGGCTCTTGATCTAGGCTGGTAGATACCTAGGTATCTACCTAGGTAGGTTGGGAATGAGGTCACACAGGTATCTTGGCTTTCAAAACGAGAAGAGTAGAACAAACCCGTGGAAATTCCCTGCTGATAACCCACTATCATAATCATAGAGTAGTCCCGTCTAATAGCTGAACGCCGGCGATGCAAAAAAGCCCAAAAGAAACACCGCCCCAAGGCAACAAGCAAGCACAATTAGGCCCGTGGCCGTATCGTCATCATGGTCATGATCGGGTCTCTACTTTCTGCCCTTTGGTCTTCGGTCCACCTTGTCCTGTGTCGGGGCGTAGGGGGCGGCCACGCCGGGATACCTCTCCTGCTTGCCGTCACCCTTGAACTCGTAGATGCCGTTGGCACCAATGGTGGCTGGGACGCCTTGGCTCGGCCGGGCGACCTGGTCGTTGTGTAGCTTGTCAAGTGAGTCGCCGACCACGGCGTACTGGGACCAGTTGATGGGAGGGCAGCGAACAATATTCTGGGGTTTTGGAAGAGAAGCCCACTCACGAGGCTGGGGCGCTGCGCCATGCTTTGACGAGCCTTCTCTGGCGTCGTCGTCGTCATCGTCGCCTTCGCTCTCATCAGGCTCATCGGCCTGGCCCTGGTTCCCGCCGTTGACCCTGCCGGCGACCAGGTCCCTTACAAATGCTTCTGGATCCTGGACAGCGGCATCCTTGGCTCGACTAAGGGCCTGCACATCGGCGGTGGCTCGTTGGCGCTGGATCTGCAAGATGGAAATGGCAGATTTGAGGGCGATGACATCTGGGTTGGAGTCAAAATCCAGGGGTTGCGGTGGAGGCGGGGGGATGGCAGTCTGGTCTGGTTGAGAGTGCGCGAGGGCCGGGCGATCACCGGGCAGGCGCGCAGGGCCGAGGGTTGGGGTGATGGGGGAGACGGGAGGGCGAGGAGGCGAAGGTGATCGCGAGCGGGTGGGCTTGTCTGTCGAGATGGTGAGGGCGGGCATGATGATGCCGGGGCGTGTGCGGCGGGAGAAGGCGAGGGGGGAGAAGGGCCCCTTTTGGATTATCCGTCGCCCTCGAAGCCCAAGGCGACGGCGGCGGAAGCAGCAGCAGTAGCCACTCCAGAAGCGCCGGGGGGGACAACGGCCGGGTCACTCGGGTGCAGCAGTGCGGCAGTGCGGCAGCACGGCAGTGCAGCAAAGGCTGGCGCACGACGGCCCGGCACAGCGGCCCGGCACGGTACCTCGGGAACTCGGGCTCGGAATTGAAGCAGCAGACAAGGCGTCGGGGCGTAACCTGAGGACGTTGGCGCAGGCGGAGGCGTCGTTGTGGTAAATGCGAGGTGATGATGAATCGGTTCAATAGAGGTACCTAAGGCAAGTAACTTGACCTTGGGTGATTGCCTGGAGGGCGGGGTGGTAGCAATGGCAACTTGGGAAGTCGGCGGAAGCGGGTCACCCCACCGGCGATCGATCCGGACATGGGCATAAGCACGGGCCAATCGAATCTTAAACCACAGCTCTACTTATATCCATGTACATGGGTAAGGCAGACTGGACATTGACGACTTCATTTTGCGTGCATGGATCAGTCAATCCAAGTTGGCACATGGAGTGTAGCGGCCAGGTCTTGTTGTCTTAGCCTGGTGCCTCTTCTCGGATACCACCAGCTATGTACGCCAGACTTGCCTTGTCGTACTTGAGTCCTGAGTATTTCCCCGTGGTACCCAAGCAGACAGAGCGCCTATCCGTACCTCTATATATATCCCAGACAATGACAGGGCGTAATGATCAATCGAAACGCTCAAGACACGAAAGGTGCCATGACCTAACTAAACATACGATTGTAAGCCAATGTGCTCTCTGTATGGCGCATTCATCTGGATGGATTCACCAGCTCTCGATCGCTGGCGCCTCCTTCAGGTGCTATCATAATTGGTTCAGTGCATAGTAGTAGGGACTCCTACGTTGACCTTGACGACACAGGCAGAAAACCAACGGAGAACCTCTTGAGCACATTATTGGAATGCCCAAATTCCCCAACTCTGCTCTGAGAATATTGGTTTTGCACACCGTGAAGAGAGTGAGGAATAGGGTACAGACAGAATGTCATCTCCCAGGGCGGGACGTGCCTCTTTGTGGCGGATGGCCTAGACCAGGCCCGTCACGACTGGACCACCAGAAACCAGTCTTTCCGCCGCATTAGCCCCAGAGAATTACCAGTTCTACGGGACCAGGAATGAAGCAAAAGCTCGGGTTGCGTCTCTGTGTCTCCGAGTGCAGCAAGCTCAGCGGCTGTTCCATGCACGACATTGCTTTTTCTCATGCAACTACCATCTCTTGGCTTGTTTGCCCAAACAAGGCCATTTCGGATCCTCGTCCCGGGCCGCGAGATGTTGGACTCAGATTCCATGGCTGTCGAGCCTCGACCTGGCCACATGCTTGATACGGCGGACCAAGGCAGGCAGGTCTCTCAGCCTCGCCATTGCGGGGAAGAACTCGCGGAGCTTGAGCATGGAAAACGACATCGGCCTGGTGCACTAGTCTAGTACTTGGACGTGCGGAATACTGCCGTGACTGCTTACCGGCGTATTGGGCGATTCCGAAAATCGGGAGAGTGTGGCTGTTGGCTTTTCCCGCTTACCTCCACGGCGCTTCATGTGCGTGGCCTGCGTGGCCTGCGTGGCACCACAGGGAAAGGCTTGGGCGATCGAGTGCGATGCAGAAAGTTGGAGGGTATCGAAACGCCTCCATTTGCACCGGCCGGCTTCAACCTTGACGTAATCGCCCGGGAGAAAGACGTTGACGACGATGACTTCGCTCTCAACAATGAGCGCACTGATATCCGTACTGTCGTCCTTTAATTGCCTCCCTATCTACTATCTAGGCTGGTACCTACCTATACTTGCTTTCCAGGTATTGTTGCGCCAGCTGTACATTACTTCTCTGAGACCGTCTGCGCCCTCATCTCGACTCCAACTGCACTGCGCCAGCTAACGGCTGCTCCGGGACGCCGCTGAATACCACATACCTAGGTACTCCCGGCTTACTGTGCGTCACCTGCTTACTATGCGCTTGTGGCTTTGCTTTTTGTGATCCGGGCAGGCAGTTCCAGAGGCAGTTCCATCGTTCCCTTGCCTCGCCTCGACTCTTACTTATCCTGCCGGGTTCAGGTTCGAATTGGAGACTCACGCAGACTGCTGTGCAGTAAAGACACCAAGAAACCTACCTACCTATCTAGGTAGCTCGTTGCAAAAGCATATTCTTCGTACTCTGTACAAGGGCAAGCCGTTGCCATTGGTCACATGCCTTATGCTTCAATCGATCGTTGTACAAGGGCGATCCACGCAACCAACAAGCCACCAAGCTTCCGGGTTGTGGAGCCTAGCTCACAAAGTGGGTAGATATTCGCAAGTGAACCGCGATGCTAGTGTCTTGTGGCAGCTGAAGAATCGTGGAGAGAGAGGTCTTGGGCATTATAAGGTTTGAGGGTTGGCCAGCAGTTGTGCAATGCCATTTCCTCGGATCTCAACGTTTCTATTCCCGCGGCACATATCTCTCTTTGCTCGGCCTCTTCTTCTGCATAATATTGTGTCCGATCCATCCATCTTTCATCCCTCACTTAGTAACTCTGTTGGACTCACCCTTCTCCGTACCACCTCGCCAAGTCTCAATCACAGCTGTCGCGAAACACAGTCGGATAGGAACCATTTCCTTACGCCCAGCACTTCTCGCTAGCCCAAACAGCCAGCCGCTGCAGGCAGGGCTGGGGTCCTTGGCAATCCAAAACCAGCATCATTCCTAACCAATGCTACTATCCCTACATACCAACCTGGGAACTGGGAGTACAGCATAATTGGAGGGTTTTGCCTCTGAAGCTGGCGCCGTATCTATCATAGGTATCCTATGCCAGATAGAATTCTCGACTACGAACAAAGTCCAAAAGTTGTTGGATGCGGTTCATCGTCATCCGCTCGAACCATTGCCAAGAGAACCGAAAGGACTTGATATTCCTTGGAGCCGTTAGCGACACCGCCCTTCTCACTCGAGAAACCTGACCAATTGACCCAATTCTCATCATCTGGCCAGCATCGAAGGCCAGACAAGACTTACATCAACCATCACAAACATGGCACAGCGCGACGTCCCGACCTTGCAAGCACTTACAGGTTACCGGTCGCCTGATCTTGCATCTGCCCATTCACAGTTTGACGACGATCCGTCAGTCTTTAGCGACGAGGGACGGCATGGTTCTCTATCAAGCCGAGAACGGACAGGCTCAAAAGGCGACAAACCTAGATGGTTTGTCCAAGTCAAGAACTGGCTGGCAGTGAGCGAGCCCTCAGCCCAGGCAATGAAGGACCAGAAGAAGAACACGTACAAACGTCACGGTATTGATCCAAAGGATCCCCAAGCAGCAGCCAAGATGCATCTACCCATTGGAAGACTCCCAGATGAGGCAATCACCTCGACACGTGGACCGAGTCCGGAAAAGGCGCTGAAAAAGGCCAAGGAAAGACAGGCACAGCATGCCAGTTCACCCTTGAGCCAGGCATCCCATTCCATTTCTAGCAGCATATTCTCAACTCCAAGCACCAGGGAACCCAACGCTGCGACGCCTTGGGAGTCTTGATGAGGAGCTACGCCGACAAGCCGGGGAAAGCAACGGAAATATTGTCAAAAGGCCGGGGGAAAATAACAAAACAGCCAAACGAAGCGAGAGGAAACAAAACAAAACAAAACAAACCAATCCAATCCAGAGAAGTGGAGGGGTGGGGGCTGGGAGGGTTGGGCTATTAATGTGTTTCTTTATGCTCACGACGCATCCAGCCGTCTGTCATGTCGTTGTCTCAACAGCGAGCGAGCCTGGAGTCTTTGGGTCGGTTGGTTGGAGGTCATGGCGACTAGAGCCAACGTCTCCCTACTTAATTATTCGATACCCCCTTGTTGTTGTATGGATGTATATGCCTCCCTACAGGTAGGTAGGCATACCTTTACTGAATACAAAGAACCAAGGACATGATGTTTCTGCAAAGCAGCAATGATGACCCGTTGACGCCATGGAATTTCGTTAGTCTGGCGGCAAATGAACCTTAACATCATCAAGAACCCTGCAAGACAAGCTGATTTTGCTGGCAATCAGTCATCAGCCACGGTTCCATGGCGCAGCTGATCACGATTGCGCTCAAGTGTTTTGGAGTTTGGTCGCGCTGGCGCGCTCGCTGATTGGTGCCGCGGAGCCGATGACGTCTTCTAAGTCGCTCGACAGCTCTCGACCAGGTTTATAGACGGCAAGACTGCTTTCGGCCTACGGATATTTCAATTGTATTTAGCTGACGAGGCCCCCGACTAGGATTCGACTTTGGTTCTGTCGTCCTGTGAAACTTGGGACTCTCTTCGACAAGAAGCACCCGGACGGAATCAATCTCGATCGCGACTACACCGTCGTCACAGCCAGCCCATCATGCCGCGCTTCTCCCTCCAGGAGCGGTATGGCGATGGCCACCAAGATGGCACCCCAGAGCAGCAGGACGAGGTAGCAGTGCAGGACCCCCCGGATGAGCACACGCGCCTCCTCCCCAATCGGCTCGACTCGGCCCAGGGTATGCTTTCGGCCGATGATCCGGCAGTGTCGCCCTACAACCTGTGGAGTGTCCGAATCCTGCGGTACATGACTCTCCTCTTCGCCGCTCTCAGCTTCATCTGGTGGATTCTGCTACTGGTGTCGTCGTTTGCGACACCGCCGGGATTCCACACGCGTGGAAGCGGCTTCTTGGCCTTTGGATACGCGAGTCTGGCGCTGGCCAATACGTTCTTCACGCTCGTCTTCTTTAGTGTGCCTGCCAAGGGCGTGCGCATCTTTTCTCTTGTCATGGCGGTAAGTAAATCTTCGATTCGGGTTTCAGATATTGTGGATTGCTAACATTGCGTTTGTACAGGGCGTGCTCTTGCTAGACATGATTATCCTGCTAGCCGTGCAAAAGACTCGCTATGAGGAAGGCTGGGTTGGAACCGTCAGCGTTATCTGGGCTCTGCTCATGAGCCTCTGGACTCTTGTGACGGATCACACAGTCAAATGGGGCAAGGCGGAGGAGGAAGAGCGTCTCACGGGACGAGCCGAGACGAGGCGAACGCTGTTCGAATGGTCCGAAGTCATGGTATCGATTGTGGCATACGCCATCATGACCGCGGCTGTAGTCCTCATCACCTTGAACCTGATTCTCAGGGCCCTCGACGCAGGCGTAGGCCCGCCAGGAGACCTCTACTGGGTGGACGGCAACCATTACCGCGTACACGTATACTGCCAGGGCAACAAGACTAATGCTGCGGGCAAGAATGTCCCTACGGTTCTTTTCGAAGGAGGCGAAAAGTCTGTCGAGCACGATTTCTGGAAGTTCGCAGACAACGCTCTCGACAACGGAACCTTCCCGCGATACTGCTTTGCCGACCGTCCTGGATTCGGTTGGTCCGACACGGCGCCGTCTCCTCTGTCTGCAGGCTTCGCCGCAGATGCTCTAAGCGAGGCCCTCGCCAAGGCCGGCGAGACTGGTCCATGGGTGCTGGCCAGCGCAGGCATCGGTTCCATCTACTCTCGAGTCTTCTCCGCAAGGCACGGCGACAAGGTCAAGGGACTGCTGCTCATTGACGGACTGCACGAGGACTACCTTACTGAAGTCGCGTCACCGTGGCGCGGCTTCCTGCTCTGGCTCCGGGGAGCACTGTCACCACTTGGTCTCGATAGGCTACCCGGGGCGCTGTTTCGGGGCCGTACGAGCCGGGACCGAATCTACGGTCGATCGTCGGGTCAGAACGGCAAGACCATTCTGGCAAAGTTGCAGGAGAGCCTGGTGGCTGGGTCATTCACGCGACGAGATGCTCAGGGTAGCCGAGAGATCCAGGACAAGGATACGCCTCTGGTGATTATCAGCTCCGGACAACGCGTTCAGGACAGCGACAAATGGAATGACAAGCAGCGCGACCTGACGAGCCTGACGAATGCGCTCAAGAGCTGGGATGTTGTGGAAGGGGCGCCGCACGAGGTTTGGAAGACGCTGGAGGGGCGGCAGAAGATTGAGAAGAGGCTGGGGCAGCTGGTCAATGCGCGAAGATGAGATGGCTAGGTATTGGGGATTTGAAGGCAAATGGTGATTATTTGCGGGCGTGTAATTGTTGTTGATTTATGATAAAGCATCGACTAATGTCTTTTATGACCGCCGCTCTAGACGTGATGTGATGTCTGCAATCGTACCACGTACAGGAATAATACTACTTATTGATCAAGGAGATGGTTCGCTCAACAGTATCAGGGGGTTAACTACGTCTGTTAGACATGAGTGGGGTTCTACATTATATTTACATATCCCGGGACTGGGTCTCGGTGACGTCGCGTGGGAGTTGGAGAGCGGGCACTATTTCGACTAGCACGCTCCTATCCAAACATGCCCAATATGCGCCTCGTTACTCAGGATGTGCACTGAGGATGTGGATTTGCACCGAAGGATTTCCCCCTACCTAGGAGCCTAGGTAAGTAGGCAGGTATGCACATCGATCAAAGCCCAGCCATCCCAGCGTTGATCTCTCGGGCATCACGGCGAGCATTCCAACATGTCCTGGTAGGGCAACTGGATGGCCAACCTACGGGGGGTCTGTTTCTGGCGCCCATCCAGACATGATGAGACAGACGGCCAGACAGAGCAGAACAGAGGCACCTACTAGCGGGGGAGAAATGTGGTTACGCGCCCAACGTCCCGCGCCCTTGGGGCCCACACACGTGATGAGAGATCTTCACTGCAATTTATCACGGAGGTTTTGTTGTGGACACCTCAGGCGACAAGTCTGCGCCTTGGCCTGGGCGAGCTGGGCTGAGCTGGATGGAGACGGACAGAGAGGAAATGACAGACTGGAGAGGAAACGAAAGGAGACGAGAGGAGAGGCTGCAATGTGCAGAGTGTCCTGGTTCAGGCTCAGGTTGAGGAAACTCGGAAGAAGGCTGGTAAGCAAAGGCGGGTACTGCCAGGCACAGCACGGTAAGCAAGTCCTTGTTCATGCCTACGAGCTTAACTCTTTGTCTTTGGGCATTGGAATGTACTTTGCTGTGGTGAGCCAGGAAACAAATAGACCCAAAATGACAAAGAGTCTTGGATGCAATGCACAGCTACAGCATCGTCCACACCTTATTTTTCCATCTACTGTGCATGCCTAGGCGCCGAGCCTAACAAGTAATTAATAACAGCTGTACCAGCGAGCACTGCCCGCCCTGCCCTTGTGTGTGCCCGCCAGCCCTGCGGGTATCCATCCGTCCATTCGAGTCGAGCGTTGGGGCTCCGAAGCCTTTGAGGTGGGCTGGCCTTACGCCTCACACTCGGGACCAACTCCAAGCCCCGAAGAGCCCAGTCCAAGAGCCTAGGTACCTATACAGTATCCTGCCGTGTTACTGCGAGGTTCCGAATGGAAATCGAGCCCTTGATACGCCTGGCTGAATAACTTGGGTTGGTACCTAGGTAGGTATTAGGTAGTATCATATTGCCTGGTATCGTAGCAGTAGTATCCGTAAAGGCATTGAACCAGTGGACCGCTGCCCGGGCATTATCCCCATCCAAAGTGGTGCCCCCCTGTTGCCTAGTACAACGCCTGGTACTGAGGGGGCGGTGGGCACAGAGGTACCGAAGTAGGTAGGTACCTACCATGGACCCTTTACGCCCAAGGGCCACGACTCTCTCTGCCTCCCATTCCACGAAGCTGTACATAGTCTATCTAGATAGTTGGTGCGTAAACTGGCGAACCAGGGAATCGACACTGCCTTTGTCGCACATAGTCCATTCAGCTATAGCACCGAGTACGCAGCCTACCCAAGGTACCTACAGTTGATCCCGTCTACCGCGTGTTACCGCCCAACTTACCGCCTACCGCCTACCGCCTGTTACCGCCTCCAGCGGCTCAGCGCGCCCAGGTACTGACTGCCCGTCCTGCGGGCTCCCACAGCCAGGGCGCCACGGTGAGCTGGGCTGGGCTGGGCTGGGCTGGGCTAGCCTTCTCATCCTCTCCCTCCTCTCTGCTTCTACTACTCTACCTCGTCAATACCTACTCCTACTCTACTCTACTCCTACTCCTCCGTCTCCTCCACCTCCCACCCTGCTCCCCACGACACGACCGGCATCGTTTCTCACCACGCTCCTTCTCTTTGGCGCTGCGCTGCGCTGCGCTGCCGTCCCATCCCGTCTCGTCTCGTCTCGTCTCTCTCGCCGTTCCCTCCTCTCTCTCTCGCGTCTACTCTTCTCTTCTTCTTGTCCAATTTCCCGCCAACCTTTGCCTTCTACGCCATCCCCAGTTCCCAGTTTGCCTAGGTTGCTGTTTACATGCCCCCAGCATCGCATGCCCTCGACCTCTTAGATTTCGTCCGCATCGCCTCTCTGGCACCCGCCACTTTTACCCGCCTGCAACTACAGATTTTTGCTCGAGACGCCATATTCCTCGCCCGTAACGCGATTGATTGTCCACCCATTGTCGCCTCAGCCGCCCGCTCATCCTCGCCGTAATCCGCCCCTCTTCGTATCCGCATACCCTTCAATTGGTATCCGTACCCTCGCCCTCAATCTCCCCCCCCCCCCGACGCTGATGCCGACCGCTGCGTCCTCTCGTCGACTCCCGTTGGATATCTGGCGCTGAGAGCCCACCCATACCCATATTGGCCAAGGTTCAGGAGGGACATCTGGACTCATACCCAGCGGTGCCCCTGCTTTAGCTTGTTGTGATGGCTTCGGGTTACGACAATGACTCGCCCATCGAGCCGGGCCGCGGCGGGCTCCCTTATGATTACCAACGCGACACGAACTGGCAAAACGGCGCTCACGACACCCCGGATAACGGCTACAGACTCCGACCGACTGGCTCTGCCCCGACGACACCCAACCCTCCTCCTACCGAATGGGATGATGAGCAAACGATGACCCGCCCAACCGCCGAGCGCAACAGGTCACGACAGCGGAGTGGAAGATCCGCCAGCGGTCAGACGAGAGTGTGCAAAGCATGTGGAGAGCCCTTGACGGGCCAGTTCGTTCGAGCTCTCGAGGGAACATTCCACCTCGACTGCTTCAAGTGTCAGGTAAACACTAAACTCCCCGTCCCTCCCCTCCTTCTCGCTGGGTCCCTGCTAAGCATGCCGCCCCTGTTGTAGGATTGTGGCCAGATAGTGGCTTCAAAATTCTTCCCGGCCGAGGACGAGGATGGCCAGGGGCAATACCCTCTCTGCGAAACCGACTACTTCCGACGACTCGGTCTCTTATGCTACCAGTGCGGAGGCGCCCTTCGAGGCTCATACATCACCGCCCTGGAACGAAAGTATCATGTCGACCATTTTACCTGCTCCCTCTGCTCGACCGTGTTCGGTGCTCAAGACAGCTATTACGAACATGACGGAAACGTCTACTGCCACTACCATTATTCAACCCAATTCGCCCAGCGCTGCAATGGCTGCCAGACAGCAATTTTGAAGCAGTTTGTCGAGATTTTCAGAAACGGACAGAACCAACATTGGCATCCTGAATGCTACATGATTCACAAGTTTTGGAATGTGCGGCTGGCTCAACCTACCGATGCTTTGCCTGATGCACCTCAGGAACCTACCGATCCCGCCGGGAAAGATCTCATTCGCGAGGAGGAGGAGCGCATGGAGGAAAAGGTATTTCGCATATGGAGTGTCCTCTCCGCCTTTGAGGAATCTTCAGCAGCATGCATATCCGATATGCTTCTACACGTCAGCAATGGCGCCTATGTGGACGGAGTCGTGGTGGCCAAGCGCTTCATCTGGCACGTCGAGATTTTGTTCCAGTCAGCAGACAGGCTCGATGCTACCATGGTCAGGATGGACGAAAAAGGTAGGTCCACCTTTATTCTTCATTTGTGTATGTCGACTTGAGGATGCTAACGGGTTCGAGGCACAGGCATGTCGTACGGGCGAGAAGCAAAGCTCCTCTGCAAGAAGATCGTCTCGTTCTTCTCACTACTTTCAAAGACACAGGATAGCGGAGTTCGTAAGCTCGGCGTTACCCAGGAGCTCCTTTCACTCGTCACCGGTCTTGCCCACTATCTCAAGCTTCTCATTCGAATTTGCCTTCAGGGAGCTCTTCGTCTTGAGCGGGAAGCACACGCTTCAGAGGGCTTGTTCCAGTTTCTCGAGGATCTGGGCGACCCCGAGGTCTTGAAAAACGACGAGAGCACCTTGTCACTCACTGCGAGCGGATCGCGACTGGCTGCCAACGATTCTGATCATTGTGTCGTCTGTCACAGGTCAGTCGAGGATGAATGCGCCAAGAATGGGGACAGGAGATGGCATTTGAGCTGTGTCAACTGTACGAGGTGTTTACGCGAGTTGGGTCGATCACTCCAAGAGGCACGATTCAATGCCTTTGATCGCAAGGTTTATTGCGGCAGCTGCTTAGGCGTTCCCACGGACCCATCCATGGTCTTTGAACACGTATCCAAGCTTCAGCAATACGTCTTTCTCCTCCGCGTCGCCTTGGCCCGCCTTCTCGACATTTTAAAGAGCAGCGGTGCCCTTCCTCAAGGCTCCGATGCCCAAATCAACGGATATCGCACAGGTGAGGGCCAAGACGACCCATCGCGAGGGGACCCGCGTTCAAGATCACAAGCGGTGGGTAGTGGCAGAGAACATCATCGGGAGTCGTCCTATGAGAGCACCCTGAATGATGTCCGCAGGTTGCGAAGCACGCGTTTAGATCGGCACCTATCATCCAGTGTCCGCCAAGCCCGAACATCTCGTGTAATGGATGCTGATGGTCGCGGACCGCGACCCATGTCGGCTGGTGCCGAGACTGGTCAAGACCAAGGATCGACCGACGCCATGTTTGGACAAAACGATGCCATCACTCTGGACGACATTCCCAGGATTGTGGCTGTTGAACAGTCCCGCGAACTACAACGAAGCCCCCCCGACGATAATCATCTAGCCCCTCCCTACCGTCAGGGCGGTTCCAGTCACCAGCGGACGCAGTCGGTGGACAGGGAACAGGACTCACGTGGGGGCGATCCCATGCCAGCGCGCATAGGCCGCAAGTTCTTTTCAGAGCTTTCTGGCCTTGAGTACTTCAACGTGCGACACCTCGCCGTCTTAACGATGCAGCCTATGATTGAGCAGGAGTTCAACCTGGACGAGCTCTTGAGCTTCATCGAGTCGCGGAAGCAAGCAACCTTTTGGAAGAACCTCGGCAAGGCGTTCAAGAATGACAAAAACAAGAGCGTCAAGAAGAAGGGTGTTTTCGGCGTCCCACTCGAGCTCATCATTGAACGGGATGGTGCTGATTCCACCGATGGTGTGGGACCGGGCACCCTCCGCATCCCGGCAGTCATTGACGATATCGTGTCGTCGATGCGCAAAATGGATCTGTCGGTGGAGGGTGTCTTCCGCAAGAATGGTAACATCAAGAAGCAACAGGGACTCGTGGACCTAATCAACACCGAGGGCTGCGAATCCGTCAACTTTATGGAACAGCCCGTTGTTCAGCTTGCTGCCCTGCTGAAGCGGTACCTGCGAGACCTGCCCGATCCCCTCATGACACACAAGCTCTATCGACTCTGGGTAAGCGCCGCCAAGATCTCTGAGCCCGAGAGGAGGAAGCAATGCCTGCACCTGACGTGCTGCTTACTCCCCAAGAGTCACCGCGACTGTCTTGAGATTCTGTTCAGCTTCCTCAAGTGGGCGGGTTCGTTCCATCAACTCGATGACGAGGTGGGGTCGAAGATGGACATTAGAAACCTGGCGACTGTTATTGCTCCGAACATCCTGACAAACTCTTCCAAGGCGCCAGCTCTCGATAGCGAGGCCATTTATGTCATTGACGCGGTTGAGATAATGATTACGTACATTGAAGAAATGTGCCAGGTAAGACCACTATGCACAGCTGGACGAATTCCCTGGCCAAGACTAACATCATCGACAGGTTCCCGATGAGATCCTCGGATTGCTCAACGACCCATTCATATTTAGCAACAGTGGCGACAGCAGTACCAAGGATATCCTGAAGCGATTTCAGGACCGTCGAGGACAACTCCCCATGGGAGATATCAACGAAGTCTACAATCGTCAAGACACGTCCACCCGTCCTCCGGCCCGACGAGTCGAGACCGATCCGGCAATCTGGCAAGGAGAGGCAACTGTGCGGACCATCCAGGAGCCACCCATGCCATATGCTCGTAACGGTCCGGGAACCCCCCCGACCGTATGGAGAGGCCGCAACGACATGGGCCATCCGTCCCCATATAGTAGTCAGTTCAACCAGTCCGACAGTCAGCTTGATAATGCAGAGCACAACCAACGACGGGAATGGCGTAACTCAAACTGGGGACGACAAGGCAACAGTGGCCTCGGGGTATCGAATGATCCATGAGCAAGTACTGCATTATCTTTTCCACCTTGTGGACTTGGCTGCAAGCGATTTGCATGGCATCTTTTCATGTTCTTCTCTATATTTTGTTTGCTTCATTTACCAGAGACATGGCCTGGGAGTAGAGTCATCTGCATCATCGACGGCGTTTTTCCTCGCGTTTCCCCCTTCCCCGACTACAACTACCTACCTACTCATATTGGCGTCATTGGAAAAGGACCTTGCCAACTCTCCCTTCTTCTTCTTCTTCTTCTTCTTCTGTTGCGCCCACAGCATTGCGGAGCCTATTAATCTGCTCCTCTGGGCAGGGTTCACATGAAGCTTTCTTACCCTTCTCCCTTCTTCCACAACTTACCATGCCTCTTTTCTATGATTCATCTAGCAGAGCACATGGATTCGTGGTTTCTGTTTTACCCTTGTTTCCCCCTTTCAGACTATTGGAGTATAAGGGTTGATGTTGTTTCACGATTAAAAAATGAAAAGTCCAAAAGGTCAGGGAATCCTTTTCTATACCGCAGTTGGATGAATGAAGTAACAAGGAGGTTGCCCAAAGCACTTTGAAGGGATGGGAGAGGCTCGGGGAAGAGAGTAGGGGAGGGAACAAGCGTGGCTGACGGCCAAAGTTTCTGAAACATGGTCCCTTGCGCCGCTGCGCGGGACGAGACTTGTTGGTTTGGGGAATGGGAGGTTTCTTCTTGGCCATGACGGAAGATAGACCAAAAATCAAATGCAGACGAGAGTCTGGGAACATGTAGATGTCTGTTCCGATTGGACATTTATGATTGGTGCTGGTCTCGTAATCTGATTGAGCGACCAGCTGGTTACAGTAACGCCTTTACGTGGTGGTGTAATGCTAGGTGAAGGGATGATTGATTGTGGAGAGAAAGAAGAAGAAAAGCCGCCGATATTAATGTTCGCCAAAGGGTGAATATGTTGTTTATATATACAGGACTCAAGAAAAGATGTGCCATTTCCTCACAATTCACAGGTTGAAGCATCACCCCCCTTCCGTCTTTTTTTCTTTTGGTCAAGAGAGCTGTAGAGAGAGAGAGACGGACACACCACCATGCACGTGGCCATTGATGTCGAATTACGCCGCCTTGACAGCGCCCTGCTGCTTTTCCTGCTCGAGGAACCAGCCGACACCCCTGTTGACACCGTCCTGCAGGGTCCACAGGGGCGAGTAGCGCAGAACACGCTTGGCCTTTGAGATGTTGTAGTAGCGGGTCATGCTGCTGAGGACGATGCGCTGGCGGGTAAAGGTAGGGTTCTTGCCGAGAATGGTCATGACGACCTCGCTGCAGAAGCCGAGGGCGATGCCGAGCTCGCGGGGCAGACGCCAGTTGCCGGCGGTGCCGTTTTGGTTGCCGGCGGCGCGCCAGACGGCGCGGGCAAAGTCCCAAAAGTAGACGGGGGAGTCGTTTGTGATGAAGAAGGCCTCGCCGTCGACGCGCTCGTAGTCGAGGGGCGCGGTGGGGGATGCGGCGGTGGCGAGGAGGAGGTTGGCGGCGAGGAGGTGGGCGTGGGCAATGTTGCCGACGTAGGTGAAGTCGAAGAGGTTGTTGTTGTCGCCGACCTGGATCTTGGACTTGCCGGCGCGGTAGGCGTTGAGCATGCCGGCGAGCAGCTGGACGTCGCCCTCGCCAAAGATGCCGGCGGGCCGGATGGACGCGGTGAGGAGCTGGTAGGGCTCCTGGCAGTTGGCCTGGAGGACGATTTCTTCGGCGGCAGCCTGATGGTGATGGACGTGTTAGCAAGGTGGTTCAAGGTGCTGGTGGCGATGGGCAACGGGGAGTCATGAACGTACCTTTGTCTCGGAGTAGTACTCGGACTGCAGGTCGCCGCGGACCGTGGGCCAGCGCTCGTCGGCATTGAGCAGGTCGTTGTGGTTGTCGCTGATGACGCTGGCGGAGCTGGTGTAGACGAGGGCCTTGACGCCGCTCTTCTGGCAGGCCTCGACGACGGACTGGGTGCCGTCGACGTTCACCTTTTTGAAGATGTCCTTGCCGACGTTGGGGTCGTTGGCGACGGGCGAGGCCGTGTGGATGACGACGTCGGGCTTGATGTTTTCGAGAATAGACGTCAGCTTGTCAGTGTCGGTGATGTCGCACTCGTGGTAGGCAGCCTCGGGGTTGCGGTTGCGCACGCAGCGCAGGTCGACTGAGGAGACGGACGTCGTCGTCCACGAGGAGAGGGCCTGGTTGACAATGTGGTGGCCGAGGAAGCCATTGCCGCCGATGACGAGGACACGACCGAGGTCGCCTTTGGAGGAGGAAGCCATTGCGAGGGGCGAGGCTGTGATGTCGGATATATCTCGTCGGCGAAAAGGGGCGCAAGGCGAGGATGAGGGTCGATATGGTATGAGCGGCTGGGGTTGGTGATGGACTTTTGGCGGTTGCATGTACCTGTCTGTACCTGTGGCTGGTGCGACGCCAACGATGTGGCTGACCAACTTCATCACATGCACTGCACGCCGGCTGCCTTGGAGTCAACCATTGCTTCTTTTGCCCTCTCGTCCTCGTTTCAACCACAGCTTGTCCTGTTCCATTCTTCTTCGCAATTCGCTTCTTCGGGGCTCTCTATCTGCTTGAGCAGCCTTGTCCCCAACTCGTCCCTTGTTCATCCCGCTGCTACTCGACAACGCCGCTTGGCGTCTTGTCTTACAACATCACCGTGCAACCAGTTCAAGAGCAGCACCACTCGCCATGGCTAGATGCTTACACCATGGCTGGCGTGCGCACAATGGCCAGCCCTCCTTCTTCCCATGATGCCGAGATTCTCGTTCATACCAGTGCGCCTAGCCGCGTGGCAGACGACGCCGTCTATCGCGGCCTTGCGCGTGCTTACGTCGCCTTTGAGCCTCAACAGCGCACAGAGTTGTGCCTCTCGAGCACTCGGACCGACACGGGATCGGCGGCGCAGCACCAAGAGTCAAATCAGCTACTTGATCACCCAACTGCGAGATCAGAGGAGCTTGGCGATATTGCGTCGCAAAATATCAGCTTCCGAAGCGTTTTGGATAACCGCGCTTCGCCGCACTTGCGGCCCACGGCTTTCCAAGATGCAGCTGTTGCTGCAACTCAGCAGAGCAGTTGCCGAAGCCAGGGCTCATGGATTGCACCGCCAAGCCAGATCAGCGACTCATATCCCATGCCGGATGCAGACCTGCTGCACATCTCGCCAACGCGGGTTCTACAACGCTATCTCAGCGGGCTCACGTCACATCCATCGTCATCCCCTCCACCAGATAGCTCTCAGGTCTTCTCTGGCCGTCCAGATGCTAGTCTGACAGACGTGCCAACGTCGACGTCTCTGCCTATCCCAGGGGAGGAACTTGGCCCGGTAAAGACTACTGACGCTATCCCGATAACGCCTCAGGCTCCCCAACCTACAGCCACCGAGGCGATCCCCGTCGAGATTCTTGAAGAATCGGCGGAGGATCTAGGGCCTGACGTTATCCATTTATCGAGTAGTCCAACTAGCGAGGAACATGCGGTTGTTCGGCCAATTCGCGCAGACTCGGAGCCACCTCCTGCAAAGCGACCTAGGGTTACCCATCTCCAACACGGCGATCTAGTACGAAGCTCCAGTGACACGGGCCCTGTGAGGCCCTCGGAGGACCCAATCGTCACGCAACTTAGCAACAGCCTCGAAATTCGGCCCCCTTCACCGCCTGTGGGGGTCTCCAACATTGACCCATCTGACTTGATCTCGGAGAAGCTGGCCAAGTTGGCGCGCGATGTCGCGCCAAGTTGGCGCCCCAGGTTCAAGAGGGATATAGACCCATTCGAGCGCGGGTACTGGCTCGTCGACTGTACGAAATGGACCCCCGAAAGTCGCTTCGCCGCGTGGGTCTTTCTCAATAACTACCTCCTCAACAATCATGCTGGATGGGGCACATGGTGCCGTCGTAACAAGACGCAGGACTGGATCCGTCTATACTGCTGGGGCCATGTCGCCAAGCACATGTACCTCCTTTTGTATTTGGCCAGTAGGAGGCAGCTGAAGACAATAGGGGCTGGATGGTTTGGCGCAGACGGTGAATTGGTTGTCGAGGTTTTGCCCCCGGACGCGCTGTCATGATCATGTTTGTCATAGTGCTTGGCCTGCTCGGCGCGTGCTGGATGGGCATAATGATTGCCGATGCCTGGAGACAACCTAGTACAACATGTGATATAAATTACATGGGTGGTAATCGACAACATACACCTGAATACACAGCTCATACGAGCAAACAAGCGCCCTTTCCATTCTCCCCAACTGTTAACACCAATGAGAACATTCCCGAGGCCCCGGCGACTGATTATGCATCTTCTCTCCACCACATACTCACGCCCTCGCGGGCCAAAGGGCAACGTTGGTAGCCCGAGTCAATCTTCTCGGCTGGTCGTGGACAAGTGCTCCGAGTGATGGCCTACTCGTGCTACTCCGTCGCGTCCACCTTTTGCGACTTCTTTGCCTTCTTCTCGGCCTGTTCCTTCTTCATCTGCTCCTCAAGCTTGCGGACCCTCTCTAGGAATGGCTCAGCCTCGGCTTCGTATTGGATCTTGTCCTTTGCGAGGAGCTCCTCAAACGGACGCTTCTCGGCCTCGGACATTTCGCGCCACTGCTTGGCCAGCTCCGACATGAAGGCCTTGCGCGGGACGTCGCCCTTGGTGGGCTGGTCACGAGCCCAGAGAAAGAAGCCGCTGGAGGGCCTCTTGGGGTGGCGGTCGTCCTGGATCAGCTTGATGTTCTTTTCCGTCTTCCGGGCCAGGTTGCGACGGGCCCGGTTGGCAATGTAGGTGGCCTCGGGAGAGTGCGAGATGACCCAGGCCTCGTAGTTCTTCTGGTTGGCCTCGTGGTTGGCCTTGCCAATGGCCTCTAGCTCCTATAGATTTCGGGTCAGCTTCAGTCCAAAAGTCGAGGCGTTCCCTAAAGGAGGCGTGTTTACCTGGAGCTCGTACGAGGAGATTTCCTTGTACTTGGCCGAGAGCAGCCTGGACGTCTCGCCGAGCTTCTTGCCAGCCTCGGGGTTCTTCTCGAGCTCCTGGCGGAAGAAGACCATCCACGAGCGGTTGGGCAGCTGCGAGGGCTCGCTGAGCAGCGCCATCTGCTTCAGCTCGCGCTTCTCAATCCTGAGCTTCTCCTCGGGGCTCAGGACCTTGGCGTTGCGACGCGGCTTAGGTTCGGGCGTCGAGGGCTCTGAGCTGGACTTGCGAGCCGTCTTGGTCTTGGGCTTGGCCGCCTTGTCGTCATCCTTGGCATTGGTCTTGGTCTTGGTCGTTTGCTTCTTGGTCGCGGCAGACGTCGTCTTCTTGGAGCTGGCGGCAGTGGCGGCGGCGGCAGCGGAGGGAGCGGGAGCCGAGCGCGAGACGGAGAAGCTGCGGACGGCGAGGACGGAGCAGGCGGCGGAGGAGGGTGCAAGGCGAGTGGTGGTTGAGGTTGAGGCTGAGGCTGAGGCGGTGGTGAGGATGCGACGGGCTGCGGCCCGGCCAATCGATGTCAACATGGCGAGATTGCGCGTACAAACGAGTATGAAGGCTTGAGCAAAGCGAAACGCGTGAGGTTTGGCGAGGGCAGGGTCGAAAGGAGAGACTGGGTTTGAGAAGGGATGGATTGGATTGGATTGGATGTCAATGCAATCAACTGCAAGTTACAGAACTGTTTTATCTGCCGGCCGGATCAGGTGGGCTCACCGAGGTGTGAGCTGCGCTGCTTGTATTCGAGAGAGTCAGGCGGGTAGCGAGTACAGATGAGCCAGCCTGAGAGACTAAGCGAGTTCTGTATACAGTACCTTGGAGCTGCCGCTAGCGACCTGCCTCTCCACAACCTTGCTTGCTTGGAGCTCCAGCTCTCGCAGCTCCAGCAAGACCAGGCCTGGGCCCAATCAGCATTGCCAGCCAACTTAGGTAATCATAGTGCAGGCTACCGCTGGACGCGACAGTGAGTTAACTGCAACTGCCACTGCCACTGCATCATCAGCTTCACAACGTCTCCATTCTTCCAAGTCTCCATCATCACGACGACGTCTTCTCACTTCATACGACGCCAAAGACAATAACCACAACTCCGGCCGACCCCTCGTTTTCTTCGCCCATATCCCCCTCCTCCTCTTCCGCCCAGAAACCTCTAGTTTCAGCATCATGGATCACCGTCCTCAGGCCTGGGGCCGTGTACGTCTTGCCCACTCGCTCAACCTCCCCGGCCAACCAACTCGATGCCCGTTGCTGACGATGCCTTTGTTTTAGCCCCGCGACGACGTCTACGGCGCCTACGACGCTACCTTTATGCACGATAACAACGGCCCCAAGCAAAACACCCAGCAGCCCATCGTCACTGGTACCTCTGTCGTTGCCATCAAGTACAAGGACGGCGTCGTCATAGCGGCCGACAACCTCGGTGCGTCTCCTCCCTCCATCTCTCTCTCCCCATCCCCGCCTATTTGCCATCTAGGCTCCCTTCTTCTGTGACCTCATGACTGACCCTTCGACCCCTCTCTTACAGCCTCGTATGGCTCCCTCGCCCGCTTCACCGACGTCAAGCGCCTGCGCACCTTTGCCGACTCATCCGTCATCGGCTTCAGCGGCGACGTCTCCGACATGCAGTACCTCAACCGCCACCTGACGGAGCTCTCCCTCGAGGAGGCCTACAACTCCCCCGACAAGCCGCGCCTCAACGCCGCCAACCTCCACCGCTACCTCGCCAAGCTGCTCTACAACCGCCGCTCCAAGTTTGACCCCCTCTGGAACCACCTCCTCGTCGCCGGCCTCGACGACAACGACGAGCCCTTCCTCGCCGCCGCCGACCTCCTCGGCACCACCTACAGCGCCCCCAGCCTGTCCACCGGCTTCGGCTCCATGCTCGCCCAGCCCATTATGCGCCGCCACGTGCCCGATGAGGAGTCTGCCAAGAAGCTGTCTCGCGAAGACGCCATCAACATTGTCAAGGAGTGCATGAAGGTGCTCTACTATCGCGACGCCCGCAGCATGGACACCTACTCCATCGCCGTCATCACCAAGGACGGCGTCGACCTCAAGGAGAATGAGAAGCTAGAGGCCCAGAGTTGGGCGTTTGCCGATCGCATCAAGGGCTACGGCACGCAAACTGTCTAGGCCCCGAATCAGGTGTCAAGTGACTAAAGGGGGGGATGGATATGCGTTCAAGTTGGAGGCGGACGGCAATGGTTCTCTCGCAGACGTGGCGTCTATAATTCGAGGCAAAGGATGTGGGGAATCTACATACAAACAAGGCCATGATGCCGCTCTTGGCTCAAGGGGTGAGCATGCCACGATGAATGAAAGTCAAAATATCACATTGTGGGATAAGCCAGGGAACACCTTCAGATGGATGGCCGTGGAAAAGAGGCAATGCAGACTAGAAGGTTGTAACAATAGACACGCAACAAGTGTTTCCGAAACCATTTCCCTACTAGTCTAGATTGCATATGCGTGTGACTTGCAACGAAACAAACCACTTACTGCCATACATGTCACAGCAATCAGGTGTTGTCGAGGTTGCTTCACTTCATATGTGTGCAAGGAGACGAAGCAAAAAGTCTTGTCTACACTGGCCTCAGACAGAGGCCGTCTTATGGTTCATTTTCTGTACCAAATATCTCTTGCTATTCCACATACATTTCATTGAATTATATCCTTTATTTCCGCACAAACCAAATTTTGTTCAATGCCAACTCCAAAGTTTCAACATGAGCCCAGCACGGGCCAGCGCGTGTGGGACAAACCGAGCGGCAACGAAATAATCGCCTTTCGCATTACAAGCGCCCAGGCCCATACTGTGGTCGCCTGAGACGCTTCCAAAAGACAGAGAGAAGCTGCGAGTCTAACAATAGACCCGCTTACTCGACGGTAACCGACTTGGCCAGGTTACGGGGGAAGTCGACGTTGAGGCCCTCGAGAACAGCGAGCCAGTAGGCGATGAGCTGGAGAGGGATGACGTTGAGGAGACCCTGGAGGCAGTCGACCGTCTTGGGGATCTCAATCTTCTCGGCCTCGGAGGACTTGAACTCCTCATCCGCAGGGTTGCAGATGACGATGGGCTTGCCGCTACGAGCAATGACTAGAAAAAGGGAATGTTAGTCAAAGGGGACTAGAAAATGGGGATATTTCATCTCATCACAGTAAAACATACCTTGCTGGTAGGCGTTGAGCGACTTCTTGAAGAGATCGTCACGGGTGAGGATCATGATGATGGGCAGGTTCTCGTCAACCAGGGCCAGGACACCGTGCTTCAGCTCGCCAGACATGACGGCCTCGCAGTGGAGGTAGGAGATTTCCTTAATCTTGAGAGCACCCTCGAGGGCAGTGGAGAACTGGCTGCCACGGCCGAGCAGGAGCAGAGACTTCTGGTTCTGGAACGTCTTCTCGCACAAGGTCTTGATGGAGCTGTCGAGGTCGAGGATGGCCTTGATCTGGTCCGAGATGTGGGACAGACCCTCCATAATCTCCTCACGGCGGGCCTTCTTGGAGGCGCGGTCCTCGCTCAGAGACAGGGCAAACATGACCATGGCGATGAACTGAGAGGTGTAGGCCTTGGTGGAGGCAACACCGATCTCGGGACCAGCGTTGACGTGGACACCGCAGTGGGTGAGGAGGGAGATGGAGGAACCGACAACGTTGACGATACCAACGGTCAGGGCACCACGCTCCAGGCAGTAGCGCAGGGCCATGAGGGAGTCGGCCGTCTCACCGGACTGGGAGACGAAGACGCAGGTGTCGTCTCGGAAGACGGGAGCCTGTCGATCAAGGAAATCCGAGGCAAGCTCGACAGCGATGGGGATCTCAGCAAGCTCCTCAAAGATACCACGGACAGCCATGCAAGAGTGGTAGCTGGTACCGCAGGCAATGAAGATGATGCGGCGGCATCTGCGGATGGTGGAGATGTAGGAGCGGAGACCACCGAGGGTGACGGTCTTGTTGGCGCTGTCGAGACGACCTCGCATGGTGTTGACGACCGACTCGGGCTGCTCAAAGATCTCCTTCTGCATGAAGTGGTCGAACTTACCCTTCATGATCTCCTGAAGCTCGAGCTCGAGGGTCTGGATGGTACGGACGTTGGAGCTGCCGTCGGCCTTCTTGAGGCGGTGGATGTTGAGAGAGCCCTCGTGGATGTGAGCAATGTCATCGTCCTCGAGGTACATGACCTTCTTGGTGTGCTCGACAATGGCCGAGGGGTCAGAGGAGAGGAAGAACTCGGTGGGCATGGGCATGCCATCGTCGGTCATGAAGGCACGCGACTGCGAGCGGTGGAGGAGAGACTTGTCGGCAGCGCCGAGGAGGTTGTCGCCAGGAACAAGGAGGCCGGAGGCGTTGTTCTTGAGGGCGACGTTCTGGGAAGCAGCCTCGGCGGGGAGGGCGGCGTTCTCATCAGAGTACTCGACGTCGACAAAGTCGACCTTCATGCGGCGCTGGGTCTTGACACCAATGACAAGGGGCGAACCCTTGCGGGCGGCGATGACCTCGTGGGGGTAGTGGACGGACTTGATGAGGAGACCGTAGGCACCCTCGAGCTCCTGGATGACAGCCTTGGCCAGATCGGTGAAGCCGATGGAAGGGTGCTGGTCGTGGATGTACTTGGTCAACTTGGCAATGCACTCGGTGTCGGTCTCAGTCTCGAATCGGAAGCCCTTGCTCTCGAGGAGCACCTTGAGCTCCTTGTAGTTGGTGATGATGCCATTGTGGACAATGCTGAACTCCCAGTTGGGGTCAGATCTACATGGGGGGGGGTCAGGGGTCAGCGCAGCACTTGTTGAAGTTGGTTCGCCCGACTGGCAATGGCCATGGGGCCGACCGCGGTGACTTACCGGTGAGGGTGGCAGTTGAGAACAGAGGGGGGACCGTGGGTAGCCCAGCGGGTGTGGGCGATACCAGCGTGGGAGTCGTAGATCTTCTCGAGATCGACGTCGGATTCGTCAATGAGCTTCTTGAGCTTGGCGACCTTGCCAACCTCCTTGAAGGCGAAGACCTCGTTCTTCTTGTCGCCGTCGACGGCTAGACCGGCGGAATCATAGCCACGGTACTCGAGACGGGACAGGCCTGGAACACGAGGTACATACGTCAGCAAATTTGTTGGCTCGTGGCTGACGTCTCACCATTGACTGGCGTGTGCGGGGCGGGCCTGGCGAAAAGGGGGATGGATGGATGGAGCGGGGGGCACGCTTGGAAAGGAGAGGAGGGAAGGGGAGGGGAGAGGAGGGGAGAAGGGGATGGCGGGCACTGCAAGTCAATGCGTAATGCAAGAATGGGAGACTAACCGGCAACCAGAGTGTCGAGGATGAATTTGCGGTCCTTTTCCACCAGGTAGTTGATGTATCCGAAAATGCCACTGTGTAAGGATTGCCGTTAGCAACCGACGGCGCATGTAAAGGACCCCGCTCATGGCCAGCCAGCGAAGCAGAGCAGAGCAGAGCAGAGCAGAGCAGAGCAAGCAGCGTCTGAGCCAGCTCCCACTTCTTTCGTGTTCCGTCACCCAATTGCCTTGTTCCGTTTCGTCTGGGTTTTCTGTCCTAGCCCATCCCGGAGGACGACGACGTGTTGTGTTTTTGCCAGATGCTGCGCTGCGGGCATGAGTTTGGCGGTCATGTCATGGCCATCGTAAGTAGCCTCAGCACCGCAGGAGCAGCACGACGATGATGGCGACGGTAACGGTAACGGCAACGGCCACGGCAGCTGGACGACGGAGACACGAAGAGAGGGCGTGCAGAGCAGAGCAGAGCAGAGCACAGCAATCAGTCGGTCAGGGGGCAGAGGAAGCTTACCACATGGTGTCTGTCTGGTTGATGTGACTGAAGAGAGAGGACGGGTTGGGAGGGGAGAGCTGAGAGAGGGCAGCGCTGGCAGCTGGACACGGGGGAGAGACGGCGGAGGGAGGAGACGGGGGTATCAAGAAGCAAAGATGGATATGTCCGAGGAGGAGGAAGAGAGGAGCTGGGCAATGGCGGAGGTCGAGGCGGGTGTATATAAGTACTCCTGGCGATGCAAGCAAGGTGGCGGACGGACGCACTGCACTGCACTGAGGCTTTGGGGCTCAGCTCAGCCTACTGAGGTAGGTACCTACCGTAGAGTGGGGCTACGGCGCGGGCTGGAGGTCCTGGCCGTGCTGGCCTGGCGGTTTTCTAGGCGCATCCCAGGTCCCAGGGGGGCCTAGCTCTCTGCTGTAGCTTCCCCTGGCACTGCACCGCGCACCCCGCCGGGGCACCTGGGAGGCCCGCCCAAGCGCCCGCCAGGGACCAGGAACATCCATCCACAACATGCCATGCCATGCCATGCCATGCCATCCCGAGTGTACGTACTGTAAGTACTCACTGTATTGTTTTGTGTTTGGAGTTGACAGCTTGCTTTGCTGATCGGCCGGTACGGATACCTGCCCAGCTATAGGCCAGGGGGGGGAACGTTGCGGAGCGCGTCAGGATTGACTTTGCGATGCTTTCTCTGCTTTGTTTTGACCGCATCAGACCTACCAAGCTGCCAAGGAAGCCCGCTGCTTGTCGGTTGTCGCTGCTGCTTGCTGTTGTTGGGGCGGCCCACGTCCAGCCCCGTCCATCAGTTACATGCCTACCTACGGTAGTATTAATCCATCCATTAATCAATCAATCGGCTTTCCCTTCTCCGCGATGCTCGTTAAGCATCATATGCATGATGCATCTCGAAACACTCACGCAAGCATCGACATGGCAATCCCTCTTGTGCCAATTGATAATGCCCATTCGAGATCCCCCGCTCCAACGCTTCCCACCGCTTGATTCGCCGCGGCAACCGGTAGCCAACTAACTCTCCCATCTCCATCTCTCTTCTCAGTTATCACCCACTCTCCCACCGGCACAAACTCACACAGACATGCACATGCACACCACACCACACCACACCACACCACGGGTGTTACATTGTGGCGCTCATCCCGTCCCAGCAAGCCTCCTCATTCTGCCTTGACCTGCGTTGTGTTGCGTTGCGTTGCCCTGCCTTGCTCGCCCGCCCCAGGCTGCAGCAACATCCAAGCACGGGATGGGATGGGATGGACGGACGGTGAGCGAGCGAGCGAGCGAGCAAGCGGACAAGCCGCAGAATGGAGACTTATTCCTGACACTTTCGTTAGCCCCATGGCGCATTTGCAGTTAGCAGCCCACCCCTTTGCGTCGTTGTCCCACCGACTGGACACGAGCGAGTGCTTAGCATCGACCGACTCAGTTCTTCACCTCAACTCAAAATCCACACACATCATCGCAGCAAGTTCTTGGTGTACGGCCTCGAGCACCAGCAACCAGCCAGCCGTTCCCATCCCACAACGTCCCCGTCCCGGCCCTCCCTCTGTCCCTCCCGCTCGTTGCCGTCTCTCAGGCACTGCTGCCATCATCGCCCATGTCAACGCCACCTTTTACCTGGTACTAGGTACTGTACAGCTCAGCCGCGACAGCATCCATCCGTCTGATAGGCATGTGCATGCAACACTCACACAACACACGTCGGCATGGCCACAAGTTCGGGTCCGTAAAACATCGTCATGGCCCCCCTCCTTTGTTCGTATTTGCTCGGTACTTGTCGCCAGCCCCTGCTCATGCGCCTGGCCATCCTTGCTCACAAGGTACCGCATTCCGCTCGGCCCTGGGCCCCTGAAAACTGTGCCCGCCAGCCCGCCAGCTAGATTAGGTGAGATCCCAGGGCAGCTCTCTTGCCCGTCGCAGCCACTCAGATTCCGTGATTGTTAGCCCCGGCCTGGCCTCGCTGCATGAGGCATAGTGTTAGATCGCCCTTCTCCGTTACCGTGGTCCATGGATGGAGCCTTCACAGCCTCCTTGGGCCCCCCCTTCACCACCTAATAATAGCCCCAACTGTGCCATGTTCGTAGCTCGTCCATCAGCCTCAACGAGCCGTTGCTGCCATCTCTACCGTTGTCTGACCCGAACCTTACTTTTCTTCGCCTCAGACGCCAGACACGATGCGGCCAACGTCCGACCAAGTGTGCCGCACGCAAAGATTCGCACATCATCTACCCAGTAGGCATGGATCGACGCAATATCCCAGAAAAGTACGGATAACTATTACCAACCAACCGATCAATAGGTCGGCCCTAAACAGGATCTGCTGAGCCGTAATATCATCAGCTATATTAGATTGGCGCACAACGGTACCTGCGCACACCAGCCCAAACGCTACCTTATTCGAGGTACAGTTCCTCACCCATCCATCCAGCACTCTGACACAAACCACGTTGGGCCAGGAGTGGATGTCCATTGAACTGACAGAACAGTTGGCACTTTGGCACCCTCGACCCTTGACGAGCTACAGAGTACAGCTCTTCCTTGAACCTGTAGATCATCCAGAATGTCTCGAATTGTGTGGAGCTTCCGGGCTGGCGGGCATCACGGGATGGCGTGCAGGTGCTCCGGAATACCGTAGACACGACAGTGCCTCGCATTGCCGTCCCGCTCGGCTGAGTCTGGTCTCGAATTGCCATCCGGAACAAGGGACCGACGGTTCCAGAAATAGAATGTCAAGCCACCCTGGGTAAGCCCGGGCTATTGATCGAGTGGCTGAACCCAACCAACTACCTACCTGCCGACCTGCCATCCGCAGCTCTAGACTACTGTAGTTTCATCGCCTTCTCTTGGAAACCCGAGTCAGCATCTCAAGCCAATGAATCAATCAGAACATTGTCCATTTCATCCTAGTTAGACCCCCCCCAAGGTTCTCCTGCTTCTCCTCGCTCTCTGGAAGCTGCCGCTGCCGCTCCATGCGGATAAACAAAGGGCGCAATTGCACCAGCTCTCGACTAGCTCCAGATTAGAGCCAACCTAGGTATTTTGACCAACATACCGCTTTTCCACACCGTTCTAGACGAGTCTCCCCTAGTGACGGCTCAGCTCTCGGTCGTAAATAAACACCATCCAGGAAGCGTCCGCGCGGGAGCTTGTGGGTAATGCAGAAACACTGGTGCTCGTTACTAGCCCTGGTGTTGATGCGGGACGACTGTAGGTAGCCATGAGCCTCATATAGAGGCACACACTCAAACGTCACTCCATTGTCGGTTTGCAGGGAAGGGGAGAGGATTTCGAGGTGGATGGTGTCATCTCGCTCGAGATGCCATCGCAGGCTGAATTCATTATCTGCACTCTTCCACGCCCAAGCCTACCAGCGCCCCTGATCTGTCTATAGTGTACAACCGTACAGATTTTCGAGTGGACACCCTTGCATCTCCGTCTTGTATATCCACGCCATCTCTTATCCCCCTCACAGCTTCTGGTACTCCAACTTGCCCTCCAGTTTCTTCGACTCCGCCAGCTTGCGGACCGCCTTGTTGAAGTCGTCCTGGCTGACCGAGTCGCGGTAGTCCTTGATGGCAAAGAGGCCCCTAGTGCGTAACAGTCGTGTCAGTAAACATCATCGTTGAGCGTGATTCTCCGTCAAGGGAAGATTGGTGGACTTACGCCTCAGTGATGACATTTCGCAAATCGGCACCGTTGAGTCCGTCGCTCATCTTGACCACACTCTCAAAGTCAATGTCGCCATCAAGCACCACAGACGAAGCGTGAATCTTGAGAATCTCCAGACGTCCGACCTCGTTAGGCAAGGGAATTTCAATCTTGCGATCCAATCGACCTGCACGGAGCAGCGCGGGATCCAGCGTATCCGGTCTGTTGGTGGCCATGATGATCTTCGTCTTGCCCAGGTAGTCGAAACCATCCAGCTGGTTCAGCAGCTCCATCAGGGTTCTTTGAATTTCTCGGTCAGCACTGGTACCCTCCGAGAATCGTCTTCCTCCAATGGCGTCGATTTCGTCCATGAAGATGATGCAAGGTTCGTGCTCCTTGGCATATCCGAACATCTCACGGATGAGTCGCGCCGACTCGCCAATGTATTTGTCGACAATGGCCGAGGAGACAACTAGTCACTTGTCAGCTTCCATGATTCATGACGCGACGCGAGGAATGCTTTCGTACCCTTTAGGAAATTGGTCTCGAGACTGCTGGCAACAGCTCTCGCCAGCAACGTCTTGCCCGTTCCGGGAGGGCCGTACAGCAACACTCCCTTGGGAGGCTTGATACCGACCCGGAGGAACAGCTCTGGGTTCTTCAGCGGTAGCTCAATCACCTCTCGCAGCTCTCGGATCTGTTCATTCAGACCACCGATACCCGCAAAGCTGACTTGGCCAGGGTCCTCCAGTGACATGTTGTAGACGAGTGGGTCGACCTCCCGAGGAAGCATCCGCATAATGGTGAGCGTGGTCATGTCCAGCGCGACTCGCGTGCCCTGCTTCAACTTCTCCTTGTCGACCTTTGACCTGCAGCCGACGACATACCGCGGTCCAGATGATGCTTTGACAATGACTATAGAAGTACGGTTAGTATTTGCGCCGTGTCTGGATTGGTATGCTTGCTCGGGTGGAGCTGGATGCGGGCACGCTCACATCGTTCGTCATCGAGTTGTTTTAGGACTTCTCCGATGATCTGGCCAACGCTCTGCAGAGCTTTGATGTTGTCTTCTGTTCGGTCAAACTCGCGCTGCATGTCCTTGATCTCCAGGCGCAGGTTCTTCAGCTTCGCCTCCCACTCGCGGGACTCGAGCAGCTTGGCCCGGTAGGACTTGAGGGCGGACTGGCGCTCTTCTTCGTGACTCATGGTCGCGAATCTACTTGCGGCTATCGGGGGATGTGTTCGATGTTATTCCGAGACTGGCGGTAGTGAAAAGGTCGGGTGCAACGAGGGCGTCGAGTAATGGCCGAGATGCGTTGGTGATGCTGGCAATCGATTTGTTGTCGTAGTCTATGGCAAGGCAGATGGAGAGCTTACCTCACCAGCTGGAGCCTTCTGCTAGCGACCCCTGCTGCCAAGACCCACCACGCTCGGGAAAGCTTCGGCAGATTACAGCCTCGCATCTCCTGGAGTGTCAGCGAGCAGCACCTCCGTACTTCACGTGATATGTGACCAATCAAATAACATGAAGCTGGGGATACATGTTCAGTCACCTATATCTCGAGATGCTACAAGTACCGGTGTTTCCTCTTGCTACATGGGCGCTACCTTATGTTACTGATATCAAGGCCGTAAAGTCAGGTTTCGCTTATGTATTTCTCTGCTGACTTGGCGATGTGGGGCTCGGTACGGAGGTGCTGCTCGCTGACACTCCAGGAGATGAGAGCTGCGCCCAGGATTTTGCGAGCTTGTGAGCTACCCTGCATTTTGTCGCAGGGTTTCGAGATGCTTAGATGCAAGGTCTCCATCCCAATACTTTGGCTCTTCCAGGGTTCATGAGGTGACGACATGCAATGTGTATCGGCTCAAAGTTCCTTGATCATGTAGGGAAGGGCACATCTTCACTCGAGAGCAAAGTGCGTGTATCTCAAAAGCATTCATTCCAATGTGCCTGTATTTTACACGTTCCAGTACCTTCTTGCTATTTGATACAACATGCCCAGTCCAGAGAAGCACATGCTTGTATCTAGGGAGAAAGGTATCCACGGTCCGCGGTGAGCATTGCCAAAGCCCTCGCTCACTGCCTGCCCTTGTTTCGCTATGGCCACGGCAAGGCAACGGCCAGCGGAGTCGACAGCGGCCGCGAAATGGTACTGAGATGGCGAAGCCGACTACTCCGTAGTAAAGTGGGACCAGGTTTCAAACACCAACAACCTTGGCGTATGTGACGTATGTTTCCATGTTGCGTTGCAGCACTCGGCTGGCCGAAAAAGAAGACCTCTGTGTGTTTTGGCACTGAAAGCTGGTCGAAATCTGATCAGATGGACGACGAGTCGACTTGGTTATTCATTCCTTTTTGTCGCCCTCAGCGTCGAATCCTAGTGCATCCAACTCCCTGATCAGCTCGTTGATTTTGATAACCTTGGCAATCTGTTCCGGCAGAAGAGCCTCGCCTCCCTCCTTCTTGTTCTTGAGGTCCTTGGCCTGCTTCAACTTCTTCTTGAGGTTTCGAGCCTTCTTCTCACGCTCCACTTCAGGGTCGAGCTCTTCCTCCTTGGGGTCGGCAGCGGACTGTCCTGCATCTTCGCCGTCGGTGGCCTTGGCCTTCTTTCGAGCCTCACGTCTCTTGGCGTTCTTATTGCTTGCGGCCGAAGACTCGCCCTTGTCCTCCTCCACGCCGGCCGCGCCGGGGATGCCAATTCGCTTTCCACGATCGCGAAACGCCTCGGCAGTGCGGTTCTTGTAGACCTCAACGTCCTCGGGAGGGCGGTAGCCTGGTCGGATCTTGATGGCCTTGCGGGTGCTTCCATCGGGTCGAAGAGACTCGGGGATATGACGCACGCCGCTATCCTCGTCGGTGACGATGCCGGCGTTGGTAGGTTGGGGAGACATTGCGACCGTCGAGCGTTGTGGTGTGGGAAGCAACAGCAGAGCGACAGGCCTGTGATGTGCTCGGCCAACCCTCGAGAGCAAACCTGTGAAAGCGCAGATAATACGGCGAAGATGGTGGATGCTGGATGGTGGGGTTGGTGAACTGGTGGGCTGCAGCTGGAGCTGGGCGCTGGGAGCTTTGGAAGCTTTGGTGCCTGTGATGAGCCCGGCGGGCGTAACCGAGGAGGGGCCGCTATTGCGCTAGAACTGAACTCTGGACTCGGGACTTGACTTGACTTATTCTGTAACTAGTGACGCTCCAATATCGGATTGGGTTGATTACTAAGTTAGGTAGGACTTGAATGCTAACAATACAGCTCGGACAACAATTGTCGCGATAGTTTCTCTGTACTATACACGCAGGGAGCAACTGCTAGGGATCAACCCACCCAGAGCCCAGTGAAGCTGAAGATGAAACCTGGTGCCAATGCAGCTCATTGATTGGCTGTGTTGCCATGCTCCAGCCCGTCTTCGTAGCCCTTGAGAGACCTCATCCTCATCACCTCACCACCATTGGACGCCGTCTTTGCTCCTATTCTACCTGGTCATCACATGGACATGGCATGATATCGCATAGTATGCTTCCTTTTCGTATTGTCGCCTGCCATACACCAGACCGGACAAGGAAGCAGCCGAAGCCATCTACACCACGTGTCCAGGTCTCAGCGGCGGGTGAGCGCTCGCTTTGTCTCCCAATGCCGATGGTTGGTTGGTGGCACCATGTTGAGAGACAGAGGCGGAGGCTCGTTAGCCTTGTTTTCTCGTTTCGGCATGGCCTCCAGTCACACATGGCTCTACGTCCGACACGGTCCAACAGCTGCCATGTCACAGTTTCATGTGCTTTTCTTCTCGTAGCCGGTGTGATTCGGCTTCATAAGTTGCCGGACTACACCCTCTTTCTACTGATCAAGTCAGATAGTGACACATCCACAGCCATGCAGCGAATGATTCACCTCTGTCTGTCTTTCTCATGCACATGCAGGAGCGTGAAGGCTTGGGGTAGGGTTTCGGCCACGTCCATGTGGCCAACCGCCTTACGGATTAAGAACATGTTTCCAAGAGTCAGTGATACACTGACGAAATTCTGAGCGCACAGTCACCAGTGTTTGTCTGAGCCCAACCACCGCGGCTGGCCTCTCTCAGGCATATTTGTCGTCTCGATTCCGCCTTGGGACTTCTAAGCGAAGCAGCTCAAAACCGCCTCGCGTCAGCCAATGTATCATCAAACCGACGCCTAGACTCCAAGTCTGCCTTGCCCTTCTGGTTTTGTCTAAACCAAGAACTGACACAGGACCACGCTCTAAAGAGGCCGTCCCTGAATAAGTGCCATTGGATTAGCTGAGGTCCAACTGGCCATCAGCTTGAGCGAGCGAGCCAGCGCCTTCTACTCCCACGTCGAACAGCAAAAGATATCAGAATACACACAGACAAGATGGCGGCATCGGATGCGCCCACGGGCTCCGAGGAGCAACAGAGCAACAATAGCCCGGTTGCCAAAGACAGCTTACTAGACACTTCAGATGCTCTGACTCCAGATCCCGGGACAGAGGACATGTTCAGAGTCGAAAACTCGAAATTCGCCTTCTCGCCCGGCCAGCTTTCCAAGCTCCTCAACCCAAAGAGTCTTTCAGCCTTTTACGCCCTCGGGGGCCTGGACGGTCTGGAAAAGGGACTGCGCACCGACCGAGTGGCGGGTCTAAGTGTCGACGAGGAGAGCCTACAGGACGTGGTCGCCTTCGAGCACGTTGCACCCAAAGGCACGCCCAAGTATGGCCTTGCAGGAGATACAATCCCCGAGACCACATCCGACGCAGCTGTCCATATCCCTCCTCCAACCGGCCAGCACTCGACGGCCGCTTATGCTGATCGGAGGCACGTCTTTCGCGACAATAGACTCCCGGAAAAGAAGAACAAGTCGCTATGGCAGATTGCCTGGACTACGTACAACGACAAGGTTCTCATTCTACTCACAATCGCAGCCATCATCTCACTCGCCTTGGGGCTGTATCAAACCTTTGGTGCCGAGCATGAAGAAGGCGAACCGCGTGTCGAATGGGTCGAGGGTGTGGCCATCATGGTTGCCATTGCGTAAGTTGACATCCCCCCTTGGTAATTTCGAATACGTGTCTAATCGTATCTAGCATTGTTGTACTCGTCGGCACCGTCAACGACTGGCATATGCAACGTCAGTTTACCCGCTTGACCAAAAAGTCTAGCGACAGGTCCGTCAACGTGGTTCGGTCCGGAAAGTCGCGAGAAGTCTCCATCTTTGATATCATGGTCGGAGACGTGATGCACCTTGCCACGGGAGACATTGTCCCCGTCGACGGTATCTTCATTCAAGGCGACTCAGTCAAATGCGACGAGTCCTCGGCGACTGGCGAATCTGACCTGCTTCGCAAAACCCCGGCGGCAGACGTCTTCGAGGCTATACAGAGGCTGCCTCAAAAAGACGCCGAGAAGCTGGACCCCTTCATCATCTCTGGAAGCAAGGTCAGCGAGGGCAACGGCACCTTCCTTGTCACCGCCGTGGGCGTTCATTCCAGCTACGGCCGCATCTCCATGTCCTTGCGCACCGAACAAGATGATACGCCCCTGCAGAAAAAGCTCAACGTCCTGGCTGACTGGATCGCAAAGGTTGGAGCCGGGGCAGCGTTGCTTCTCTTCGTGGTTCTCTTCATCAAGTTCTGTGCACAGCTTCCCAACAACAAGGGCAGCCCATCTGAAAAGGGCCAGGACTTTATGAAAATCTTCATCGTCTCCGTTACCGTGGTAGTCGTGGCTGTACCCGAAGGGCTTCCCCTCGCTGTGACGTTGGCACTGAGCTTTGCCACAGTCAAGATGCTTCGCGACAATAACCTCGTACGGGTCCTTAAAGCGTGCGAAACCATGGGCAATGCGACAACAGTATGCTCCGATAAGACTGGAACGCTCACACAGAACAAGATGACGGTCGTCGCGATGACTTTGGCAAAAGGCGCCAGTTTCGGAGGTACCAACCCTCCATTGGATAAATCCTTGGAGATTAACCAAGACCTCATCACTGTTCCCAATGCCTCTCACCCCGACTTCACCAAGAGCCTGAGCCCAAGTATCAGTCACCTTTTGATCCAGTCCAATGTTCTCAACTCAACAGCCTTTGAAGGAGAACAGGACGGCGAAAGTACCTTTATCGGCTCGAAAACAGAAGTTGCTCTACTTGCCTTTTGTCGCGACAGCCTCGGAGCCGACCCGGTCCATGAGATACGGTCTTCAGCCAGCATTGTACAGGTCATACCCTTTGACAGCAAGCACAAGTACAGCGCTGTAGTGGTCAAACTTCCAAGTGGGATATTCAGGGCATACGTCAAGGGTGCTTCGGAGATCCTGCTTGAGAAGTGCAGCAACACCTTGAGTAACTTGAATGGGACTGAGCCTGACGTCGCTCCGTTGTCGCCATCTGACATTGACATGTTCAGATCAATCATTAGCTCATATGCAGGCCAGACTTTGCGGACAATAGGGTCATCGTATCGTGACTTTGAGACTTGGCCTCCACAGGAAGCCGAGTCGGAGGGAGGCTCCCGAATAACTGACTTTAGTGTGGTTCATCAGAACATGATCCTGATAGGCATATATGGCATCAAAGATCCCCTGAGGCCTAATGTCATTGATGCCTTGAAAGACTGTCGCAGGGCCGGCGTATATGTCAGGATGGTCACAGGCGACAACATACAGACCGCTTCCGCCATCGCCTCTGAATGTGGCATATTTCGCCCTGACGAAGGTGGCATCGCAATGGAGGGACCAGACTTCCGGCGTTTGCCACCTGAAGAGCTCAAGGAGAAGGTGCAGCATCTTCAAGTTCTGGCCCGCTCAAGCCCCGAGGACAAACGGATTCTGGTGCGTACACTGAAAGAACTGGGAGAAACTGTCGCAGTGACTGGCGATGGCACCAACGATGCCCCGGCCTTGAAGATGGCCGATATTGGCTTCTCAATGGGCATTGCCGGAACCGAAGTCGCAAAAGAGGCCTCTTCCATTATCCTCTTGGACGACAAGTAAGTGTCCATGGCTCTGGGACTGACCAAAACATGGTGGTGCTAACAATCCAGCTTTGCCTCCATCGTCAAGGGCATGATGTGGGGTCGTGCCGTGAATGATGCCGTCAAGAAGTTTTTACAGGTGCGTCACTTCAAATTCCCGTGCCGACAGAGAACTCACGAGCAATCAATAGTTTCAATTGACCGTCAATGTCACAGCGGTTGTCCTGACGTTTGTCTCCGCCGTCGCCAGCAGTAAACAGGAGTCGGTCCTCAACGCTGTTCAGCTGCTATGGGTCAACCTCATCATGGACACCTTTGCGGCGCTGGCACTGGCGACAGACCCTCCCACTCGCAGCGTCTTGGACCGCAAGCCTGATCGGAAGTCGGCACCTCTCATCACACTGCGGATGGCCAAGATGATTATCGGTCAAGCAATCTGCCAACTGGCCATCACCTTTGTTCTCAACTTTGGGGGGAAGAGGCTCTTGGGGTACGATGGCTCTGAACATGACACCAAAGAGCTCAAGACGCTCGTGTTTAACACGTTTGTTTGGTTGCAGATTTTCAACGAGATCAAGTAAGTCGGGCACGCATCCCTTGTTCCGACAGGCTTGGCACTAACCTCATGGCCACAAGCAACCGTCGACTCGATAACAAGTTGAACATTTTTGAGGGCCTTCATCGCAACGTCTTCTTCATCATAATCAACCTGATCATGATTGGTGGCCAGGTACTCATCATCTACGTCGGCGGCGAGGCATTCAAAATTGTGCGACTGAATGGCAAGGAATGGGGCCTGTCGATTGGGCTCGGTGCCATCTCCATCCCCTGGGGCGCCTTGATCCGGCTGACGCCAGACTCGTGGGTTGCATCATGCCTGCCTCGTTTCCTACGAAAGCGATGGGCCCCAAGCTCGGCAGATGAGGAGCGTGCTCGGGAGAAACCCCTGGCTAACGATGACGGAGACGAGCTGAGGCCGCCATTACGAACCATGAGCTCGATCCGCGGACCACGTGTGCAGCAGCATATTGGCTTCAGAGAGCGCGCACGTCGCATCAAGGAGAGGTCCACCGAGGCAGTCAAGGAGAGTCCAAAGGTGGAATTGACTGCGGCTGACAAGTAAAGTAAAAGTGCCTGGACTTGTTCATCTTGGATGGGCCCAAGAGAGGAGGCCGCAGCAGCAGAGTTGGCGCAAAGGCAGATGTCGATTTTCTCCTAAGCCGAGCATTGTAATATGTAGAAATCGTGTAGCAACCTTGTACCTGCTTATGTGCTCATGTATGTCGTAGTTACCTATTCGTAGAGGCTCATTCTGTCGTTAGGTGGTTTACTGGTTTACACAGTGAGCGTCCATAAAGAGTGGGTCACGGTATCCGAGGGAAGAGGCAGCCAATCAGCAGTGAGCTAATGTTCGTTGCCGGAACTTCGCGAATTTCCTGGCCTCGCCTGACAATCCCCAGAAACACTCTTTCATCTCTCAATTGAAGCCTCGCACCGTCGGCTGCACGCTCATCACCAGCCCGAAACCGC
The DNA here is from genome assembly GCA_003693545.1 of Pseudonectria buxi. Classification (NCBI taxonomy): domain Eukaryota; kingdom Fungi; phylum Ascomycota; class Sordariomycetes; order Hypocreales; family Nectriaceae; genus Pseudonectria; species Pseudonectria buxi. The sequence goes on from QUZG01000238.1 coordinate 69,545, forward strand.
CCTCTGGCAATTCAATCGCAACCGACAATCACGATGGTAAGATCTTGACCCGTCCCCGTCCATCCGCCAGCACCGCATCGGCTAATCGCGCATCCGCCCCCCAGGCTCTCACCAACCGACTCTACAGGCAAGTCCCGCCATAACCAAGCGATCGCGACAAACGACGACCCTCGGCGAACCGACGTACTAACTCTCGGACGCTGCAGCTCCTTCTTCAAGTCCAACTACCTCATGTTGGCCACCGTCTTCACTGCCGGCTTTGCGTGGGAGATGTAAGGAATCATCCTCGCCTCGCCTCGGGCCAGGGGGACACACGACGCTAACAGCACGACAGCGGCTTCAACACGGGCATGAACAAGGTCTGGGACAGCCACAACAAGGGCGTACGTCGATCCAAACATTGGTCTCTGAAGCGAAATCGAGAAGAGTGCTAACGTGGACCACAGCGACAATGGAAGGACATCCGCAGCAAGTACGCCGTGGCTGAGGAGGAGGATGAGGAATAGAGGGCACGACTGGCAATGGTTTCCCCCGAGGGCCCAACGATGAGTCGACTCTGTCTGTGACCCGTGTACAAATTATTCGAGAAAATAGAGGCAGGATCACACGCTGTTCCCTTTTGTCGTTGACCACCAAAGCGATGCTATCCACTCTCCCACCCAATGCCGATTGAATACCGAGCCCCAGGCAACGTATATGAGAAGGTCGATACTGCATGCCCATACCAAGACGGTCAATTGATGTTTCATATACAGAATCAGATATGTTTGGCCCAGTTGCAGGCCTATATCGGCGTGCTGTCTTGGCTGCTTGCGTGGCGAGGTGCGGGCCGTCAGTACAGCGCTACATGGCCTGGGCTTGGGCGGGCCTAAGGTACTGTACTGCAATCCAGCCAAGGGTCACATCACAGCTTAACACTGATGGGTTTCGCGGCAACGTCGTTGGATATCGGAGACATGCACCTATGCGCTTGGTGAGATGATGCATGGGTTTCCGTTTATTTATTTATTTTATATTTATTTTGTTATTGAGCGTCTTTGTCTGCGTCAATAAGAATGTCGGAGGCACAAGTTGTCGTAGTACATAAAATCTGCACAGAGCACCTGCCTGTCTCCGGTTTAGGCACTTGACACTACGTGTGCGCAGCTGTCAACAGTTGCCCCCCAATAGCTTCAGCAAGTAACTACCTACACATCTCGAGCGTCTGGAGGCGAATGATATCCTTGACTCTTTCGGGTCTGTAACAGACAAAAGACAAAAAGACAAACCCCCAAAGCTGCCGGTGCCCGGCACAACTGCATCTCAACCCATCGAACCTAACCCTAGGCTGGCCAGGTGTAGCCGGTGCGTCATACGCTGGGTACGCACTCGACCTCAGCTCCGGTTTTTGTTTCCTCCGACACTTTGCTCTGCTCTGCTCTGCTCTGGCTCTTGCGGATCCCCCACCTTCTTGACGACAATCACCAACGACGCGGCCTGGCGCATCCCACACAACTCACCTTTTTTCCAACCTGGCTATACAACAATGGTCGGTTGATGCAATATGGACCCTTCCATGTCGACACAGGAGCAGCAGCTCTGCCAGTTCCTCGCAGAGCTGCCCGCCCGCTTCAACTACCGATACTCAGAGGATGCTTCGAGAGAGCTGCTGAGGAGCTTGTTCTGGTCCTTGGCCGGCGGTAACAACGAATCCATGCGCTTGCTCTTCCCCGAGGGCAAGATCTGTGAAACCCTCAAGCTCAGCGACGCCCAAGGGGCCGTCGAGGGTGCCGAGTATACCGAGGCTGCCCGTGGAAAGCGATGCGGTCACATATTCAAGCCCGGCGAGGCCTCCTACTCTTGCCGTACCTGCGGCACCGACGAAACGTGCTGCCTCTGCAGTCGATGCTTCGACTCGACCGACCACACGGGGCACATGGTCCGCATCATGATGTCCCAGGGCAACAGCGGTTGCTGCGACTGCGGAGATGACGAAGCATGGAAGACGCCTCTGTTCTGCACCATTCATTCCAACATGCAAGCAGGACCAGACAAGGGCAAGGGCAAGGAACCAGCCGCGTTGCCCGAGGATCTTGTGACAAACCTGAAGATGACCATTGGCCGCGTCTACGACTACATTTGCGACGTCATCTCGTGCTCTCCTGAGCAGCTGCGCCAAGCAAAGACAAAGGAGTCCATCCTCGAGGACGAAAGGACATCGCGTCTATCTTCGCAGTTCTATGGATCCGACGCCGAACCCTGCGCCGACTTTGCACTAATCCTCTGGAATGACGAGAAGCATACCGTGGAGGAAGTTCGGAACCAAGTTGCTCGTGCCTGTCGCAAGACTCGACGTGACGCTTCCAAGAATGCTTGGGAGACGGATGCGATCGGTCGTAGTATTTTAACCTACCTTCCTGATGTCGACAGACTCCTGCACATGGCCACTATCATGGAGGCGATCAGAGTGACCGTTACCATTCGCTCGGCGCGAGACACTTTCCGAGAACAAATGTGCGGGACTCTGGTTGAATGGCTGAGTGACATTTCCGGTTGTTCTGTTGGCCACGATAACAATATCCTTCGGCACACCGTGTGCGATGAAGTAATGAAGCCATGGCGCAAGGGCAGCGCGGCAACCCATACAATGGGCTTGATCGACGACGAGGAAGAGGACGACAAGGTGATGGAGTCTAGGCAACAATTCGACAGAATGAATGCGCGATTCATCCTGGCGCTACAGGCGGCTGCTGGAAACGGCACTGCAGTTGAGATTGAGATTGAAGACGACATTGGCGACGGCGGCGGCGACGACGACGACGACGACGACGACGATGATGACGACGACGGCGACGATGACATCGATGTCGATATTGATATTGATGATGCGGACATGATAGAGCATGACCATCATTCACCATCTAGCTCTGTGGCAGGGGGTGACCAGGACGACGAGGACGATGTCATGATGGTCGATGCTCGGGAAGACGTGGCTGACATTGGCATGAATTGGAGCCAGTCTGACCAAGCCTTGGAAGAAGATGAGGCCACGATGGCCGGGTATCCGCCTCCTCCGCCTCCTCCAGCTGCTGGTACTGGTGCCAGTGGTAGTGGTGGCGCGGGCGATGTTGATGGTGATGACCATGGCGATGGCGACGGTGCTGGCGGCGTTGGCGGCGGCGGCGACAATGCTGATGTTGACGCCGAGGTTGAGGATGGTGCTAGCACTCGCGCTGCGACTCGAGAGAGAGAACCATCGCCCTCCGATTCTGATGCTGCCGAACCACTCATCGCTCCCTCGATATACGCCAAGGCAAATGTGGAAATACCAAAGACACCTGGAAAGACGGAGAAGCTAACGCCCAGACCTGGCCGTTACTGGATCGAAACGCCCGCCGTCTACACGCAGCGTGACAACGTCCCCCCCGCCGAGGATGTCTTTCGGCGCGTCCGCCTCGACTGGCTCCTCCTGTTCGATCTGCGAATGTGGAAGAGGGTTCGAAACGACCTTCGTGCTTTGTACATCTCTACCGTCGTTTCCGTCCCCGAGTTTAAGCGGGTGCTGGCTCTGCGGTTCGCCAGTCTGTACACAACCCTCGCCCAGTTATATCTGGTGGGAGATCGAGAACCGGATCATTCCATCATCAACCTCTCGCTCCAGATGCTGACGACGCCTTCAATCACTGCGGAGGTGGTTGAGCGAGGCAACTTCATGACCAGTCTCCTAGCGATTCTCTACACCTTCTTAACAACCCGGCAGGTTGGCCATCCTTGGGACGTTTCTCCCGACGCCGTGCTGGCCTTTGAGAGCGGATCGGTTACAAACCGACGAATGTATCACTTTTACCAGGATTTGAAGTTTTTGTTTGGCGCACCACACGTTCAAGAACGGATCAGGAGCGAGCCCAGGTATCTTTTGCAATTCCTGGATTTAGTTAAGCTTCATCAGTGCATCGGTCCCAATGTCCGAGCTGTGGCCGAGCACGTCGAGTATGAGGCCGACTCCTGGATCACTGCCTCGTTGGTAACGCGGCAAATCAATATTCAAGCTCGGAATTTGGCCGATGCCTTCAGGAACTGCCCTCCGGAGGAGATGGTCTATCTGCAGCGAGCAATTCGATTCACTGCAAAGACGGTGATATTGAACTCGATCGGAGCGGAGCGCCACAGATTCAAGCAGGGCGAAATCAAAGACGAAGTTCAGTTCAAGACTTTGAGCGACTTTGAATTCGATGGGGAGGACTCGTCATACGACGTGGTCAAGTTTGTTGTCGAAAAGGACGCCATCAGCTTTCATCATGCACTGCATTACACCTTGTCCTGGTTGATTGAATGCGGGCGATCTCTGCCCGCCCACAAGGTCAAATGGCTACTCAGCTTTACGACACAGGATCTGAAGAATAACTCTAGACTCATGGGTAAGCCCCAAGTTCCAAAGAAGGACTACAACTCGGAAGACTACCTCATCGCGGCCTTTGATTTCCCTCTTCGTGTTTGCGCTTGGCTCGCTCAGATCAAGGCCAACATGTGGGTGCGAAATGGCATCAGCCTGCGACATCAGGCCAGCACATATCGTGGAGTGGGACATAGAGACGTGTCCCACCATCGAGACATCTTCCTTCTCCAAACGGCCTTGGTTGTCTGCAATCCCAGTCGGGTCCTGGCCTCGATTATCGACCGTTTTGGCATGGACAAGTGGGTCAAGGGACTCTTTGAGCTGAAGTCTGAAGCGCAAGATGATGCTCAGCATCTTGATGTGGTGGAAGACATGATTCATCTCCTCATTGTCCTCCTCAGCGACCGCACGTCATTGATTCCGGCCGAAGACGAGTCCAGCAACAAGTTGCTTGCCATGCGCCGCGACATTATCCACGTTTTGTGCTTCAAGCCCCTGTCTTTTAACGAGATTTGCAACAAGCTGCCGGAGAGGTATCAAGAACAAGAAGAATTCCATCGTGTCCTTGACGAAATGGCCACTTTCAAACCGCCAGAGGGAGTTTCCGACGTCGGTACCTTTGAGCTACGCCCAGAATTCGTCGAGGAAATTGACCCCTACATTGCGCATTACAATAAGAATCAGCGCGAAGAGTCGGAAATGGCTTATCGGAAGAAGGTGGCGAAGAAGACTGGCAAGGCTACAGAAGACATCGTGTACGAACCCAAGCCTCGACCGATCCCCTCTGGCCTGTTCAAGCATCTTGGTGCCTTCACCAGCACGGGAATGTTTGCCCAGGTCATCTACTACTCCCTCCTCTACCCGCTCGTGGCCCAAAAGTTTACGCCTTCGATTCCTTCCACGAGGCTAGAGACTTTCCTCCAGGTTATCCTTCACCTTGTACTCATTGCTATCCTCGAAGACACAGCCGACGAGGACGACATCACCAATGAGTCATCCAGCTCATTTGTTCAAATTGCCTTGACAACATGGGGACGCAGTAACTTCATGCCTGATGCGCCGAATTCCAGGACGATTGTATCTCTCTTGAATATCATGTCCACAAAGGACGAGTTCAAGGCTATTCACCCCAAGATTTCCTTGGTCCTTAAACGCATGCGGCAAAAGCGCCCTCGAACATTCGAGGGTACATTTGCGGCACTTGGTGTACCGGTTGACCGTATTGTCACAGCATCGCCAGCCAACACTTCTGCCGAGGAGGAGCGTGAAAGAAAGAAGAAGGCGGCTCTTAGCCGGCAAGCCAAGGTCATGGCCCAGTTTCAGCAGCAACAAAAGAATTTCATGGAGAACCAGGGTACCATCGACTGGGGCTCTGATCTGGACGAAGGCGAAGACGAGAAGGTTGACGAGCAGGCCGAAGCTCGGAAACACAATTGGAAGTACCCCATCGGAACATGCATCCTCTGCCAGGAAGACCTGGATGACCGCCGATTGTATGGTACATTTGCCTTGTTCAACGAGACTCGTATTCTGCGACAGACGGACTTCCAGGACGCCGATTTTGTCCGCGAAGCCTCTCAGACGCCATGCAGCCTTGATCGATCAGCAGACGACGTTCGACCATTTGGCATAGCTCATGAAAACCGGAAGATGGTGGAGAAGATCAATGCCCAGGGAGAGCCATTCCTTGCAGAAAGACAAACCATAGGCAAAGGGTTCAAATCCGACTTGTCGATAGCGGGACCAGTGGCGAGTGGGTGCGGACATATGATGCATTTCCGCTGCTTCGAGGTGTACTACGATGCCACAGTCCGAAGGCACACGCACCAAATTGCCAGACACCATCCGGAAGATACCAGGCGGAACGAGTTTGTCTGCCCCCTCTGCAAGGCCCTTGGCAACGCCTTCCTGCCCATAGTATGGAAGGGGTTGGAAGAATCCTATCCAGGCTATCTCCAGACTCAGGGTACGTTTGAGGACTTTTTGGAGAAGCAAATGGGCGCTACACAATGGCTGGGTGCAGGCAAGGCGCGCGAGGCCGACGAGCCAATCTTTCCCGCTCTAGTCACGCCTAGTCTCTCTGGTAGTCTATTGGAGACTGTACTGCCTGCGCAGACACTCCAGGAGGCTGGTCGAGGAGAGGAGGAGTCGGAGTTTCGGCCGCTGCCAATCAATACGCCAGCTAGTTCCACCTTTCCGCCAACGTCGGCGTTGGAGCAGAATCATGCTCGAGCACCTGGGGCAGAGGGCAGCCCGCTCGTCGACGAGCTTCTGTCCGCTTATCGCCGACTGCGGGATACTCTCGAGGTCAATGACCTCTGTACCAGGCATCTCGACATTAAGAACGACAGCTCCGATGAACTCTGTTCCAGTGACACACTAGTCCAGACGGTCGGGTTCACCATCTCGTCTGTAGAGATTCAGCAGCGAGGAGTGGAAGTACAGCCCGGACTGACCCTGCTGGAGAAGATACCCGAACATGTGCTTACCCACTTGCGAATCGTGTCGGAAACAGCGTCATCCTACGTCTCGATTGGGGCACGACACCCAGGGCCGAACAAGCAAACCGACACCGAGTTCCGGATGGACAGTGAACGGCAGCACTGTCAACTGTTCATGTCACGGTACTTTGGTACCGGCACGGCGTATGCTCGACGACCTCTGGACGCCTACCCTCCCCTTCTCAGCACCGACACATTCCTGTTCCTGGTGGAGTGCTCATATGGTCTGGTACCAGCTCAACAGGCCGACATCACGCATGTGCTCCGACTCTGCTACCTGGCGGAGCTGGTAAAGCTTGTGTACCACATGGGTCAGAATATGCCATTTGCCAAGTGGGGAGGTGCTCTGGCTACGAGACAGACCCAAGACCCTGCCATTAATAACTTTGCCGACTTTGCGCTGGCGGTGACAAAGTGCAGCATGGAGTTCCATGTCGCGCAGTTCCCAGCCGGTTCCTCATTCGGAGATAACCTTGGCTTCCAGCAGCCAGGTGTCGATAGCCTCGAGGGCTGGTACACATTTGCCAAGAAGTATGCTTTGACATTCCTTCGCAAGTGTATCGTCTTGCTCTACGTCAAGTACGGCGTAGACTTTAACAGCCGCATCTCGCCAGACCCGGATGCCGACGAGCTGGATAGACTAACAGAGGCACTTCGCTTACCGACATTTGATGAGATGTGCGCGTCGATGACGGAGAATGCAACTGCCTGCGGCTGGCCAGCAACGACATCATCCCTGGTGTCTGGGTGGGTAAAGCACCAGGTCATGTGGCCCGAGAAGCCTGTGGGAAGGCCACCGTCGGCGGCGCTGAGCCATCCTGGTATTTTCGAGCTGATTGGGCTGCCCAAGAACTACGACACCTTGATTGAGGAGACGACGAGGCGAAGGTGTCCAACAACGGGCAACGACCTTACCGACCCAGTCATCTGCCTCTTCTGTGGCGACCTGTTCTGTAGCCAGGCGACATGCTGTCAAGCAACGGATGCATCGCAGGACGGGTCAGAGTACACGAGGATTGGCGGTGCGCAGCAGCACATACGCAGGTACGTGACTTTTCTTCTTTAGCTCTTTCTCTGTAGCCCTGCGAGATGTGATGGACGTGGTTGCTAACGTTTGTTGCCGTCAAAAGATGCCAGAACAACATTGGTGTTTTCCTCAACGTACGCAAGTGTTCGATCGTGTACCTGTTCCGCCTTTCGGGATCGTTCTCGGCAGCACCGTACATTGACAAGTACGGCGAGACTGATCCGCAGCTGCGGCATGGACGGCAGCTGTTTCTGAACCAAAAGAGATACGACTCCATGATACGAAGTACAGTGTTGAATCACGGGGTGCCGAGCTTGATTAGCCGCAAGCTGGAGGCGGAGATTAACAACGGCGGCTGGGATACGTTGTAAGCCAGCTGGTATCATTATAGAGCAATAGACGGCGCGGCGGGTGTTTTGAGACGGATATTTTAGCTGGAAAGATGGTTGGAGCATACCTAGGTAGGTTTCTACTTAGGTACACTTTGTTGGACGATCGTGGGTTATTGTTTGATTACCTACTTACCTAGGTAGGTAGAGGTAGTTGCGGATCAAGATGTCAAGGAGATATATGGGTACAGTGTGCCTGTACAGTGCTGTTTGTGGTTTGGACTGTGACAAGGCTGGCATCAAGAGGCCAATCACGCGGGGCCAACGTAACCGCCAGCGCAGCCAAGGCGCGTTGTCGACCAACCGTGGCTCAGATCAAGGCTGAGGAGGCAGAGGAACGGAAAACAACACGCAAAGCAGCTTCTTAAGACGGACAGAGACCAGCCTCGTCGCCTCGCTTCCATTCACCGCGGCTTCTGTGGGACTCGAGACAGGACAGTACAGTACGGAATCCCAGGCGCTAATTGCCCAGCTAGTCGCATGGCAGGCCGTCGATCTGGCCGCGCTGCTGCCAAGCGGGCTGCGGCTGCTCTAGGTAAGTTTGGAACCTCCATCGTCTCTCTTGCTCCTTGACCACCAACACCAACACCAACACCAACACCAACAAAACAACAACACCACCAACAACAACAAGACTCACTCTTTTATTCACTGCTGCCGCCAAGTCATTGACTTGTTCTCACCCTGATTGCGATCCATCACATCTCCCCCTTCCCCTTCGCGAGTTGTCGCGGTGCCGCAAAAGATTTCACCACACCATGCCTCCGCGGCGCAAGATCCGAGTGAGGCTAACGCGCGGTTCCAAATCTGCAGAGAGCACGCCAAAGGGCTTTGCCGATGTCGAGGATGAGCCAATGCACGATGCCGACACTACAGGGCACGAGCCCGACCTCGAGCACGAGCCCGAGCAAGAGCCGCTGCCCCTAGAGCAGGACGACGAGAACGATGCCGACCACCAGGAGGAGCCCAAGGACGAGTCGGGCGAAGACGACGAGGTGGACAAGGAAGAGGACGAGTCGGCCAAGGAGCCCACGCCACCCCCACAGCCCGTGGTCCGCCGCAAGCGCCTCGGACGCCCCCCCAAGAACCGGCCGCCGGACTGGGACAACATGGTGACGGTGCCCGAGGGAGAGACGCCGCGGCGGCGCGGGCGCGGAGGCTGGCGTGGGCGAGGCGGTCGCAAGGGCGGGCCCGCCGCGCCCAAGGCCGAGCAGGTGATTGACGCCGAGGGCACCATTGCCGAGATTGCCAACGACGAGTGCGTCCTGCCCGAGGACCCCGTGGGTGAGACAAAGGTGGACAAGAACGGCATCCTGCAGGACGGGCGCGAGTACCGCTGCCGGACATTTACGGTGCTGGGGCGAGGGGACCGGCTGTACATGTTGTCGACGGAGCCGGCGCGATGCGTGGGCTTCCGCGACAGCTACCTGTTCTTCACCAAGCATCGCAAGCTCTACAAGATTATCGTCGATGATGACGAGAAGCGCGACATGATTGAGCGGGATATTATCCCCCACTCGTACAAGGGCCGCTCCATTGGTATCGTGACGGCGCGCTCCGTCTTCCGCGAGTTTGGCGCCCGCATCATCGTGGGCGGCAAGCGCGTCACGGATGACTACGCCGTGGCCCAGGCACGGGCCGAGGGCGTGGTCGAGGGCCAGCTGGCCGATCCGGACGACCACTTTATACCTGGAGAGCCCTACAACAAGAACCAGTATGTGGCGTGGCACGGAGCCAGCGCTGTATACCACACCAATGTGCCTACGGTGCCGGTCCCCAATGGCAAGATTGAGTCCAAGAAGCGCAAGGTCAATGTCAACGACATGAACTGGATGCTGGAGCATGCCAGGGAGGCAAGGTACGTGGTAGAGGGAGATGGACATGACGGATTTTCCCCATTCAACGTGTGCCACGTGGGCTAACAACAATTCTCCAGCACCTTCAACGCAAGCATCAACGCCATCCGGCGACTGAACAATAGGGGCGTCTACGACATCCACACCAACGTGGTGCAGTACCCGGCCACGATGCAGCCGACGCGAGCGCGCATCGAGCAGGTGTCTCCCGGCGACGAGGACACGGAGGCCAGCAAGCACAGCGCCGTGTTTCCTCCGGTGCCGCCTCGGATGGCTCGCAACTTCCACGTTGCCGACACGTACTTTGAGACGTCGCCGGCCGGCCTCACGCCTGCTGCGTACGATGAGCAGTCGGACGCGGCGGACCTGGTTGCGTCGTTTAACGGGTTGAGCGCCGTGTCGGACGACATCAGGGACCTCTTGCCGGCCGAGTGCCGCGAGGCCTTTGACGGCGCCTTGAGCAAGGAGACGGAGTGGCGGTCACGCTGGGGACCAGAGAGCGACAAGATGTGTCGGCAACAGCCTGTTATTGACAAGGCCATTGTGCCGTACAGCATGTCGTGATGACATGTCACGTGTGTCTAGTGAAGAGTGCATTGGTATAGACTACGTGCCGGCTCTATTACAACAAGATGGTGCCATGTCGACGGCAAGGGACGGGCAAGGGATAAGAAGAGGCGTTTCGGGAGTCGGGGAGATGATTGAACTGTTAGCAAAATACCAGACAGATAGTTGTATGCGATTGGTTTTCCTCGCGGGCTCTCGGACTTTGTCTGCCATGTCGCCGACTGAGATTTTGGCGGGGACAAGACGCTTCACCCTGGATGGCACGTCTTCGCGTCTGGACAGCCAGCAAGTTGTCGAGAACTGGACCAAGCCTCCATCTACGGAGTATGGAGTACGGGAACGGAGACTGGGCATGCGTGCCAAGCAGTGGGCTTGCTCGGGGCACCCGAGGGCCATGGTGAGTGCCCTCGCAACGATTATTACCAGTTGGAGGCTGGCGTAGTCTGCAACTGCTAGTTAGTTACATAGTACATTGGGAATGCTTAGTTGGGCCTGATGGGGTCGATGGATGTGCTGTTGCCGGCTTTGGAGAGAAGCAGAAGGAAGAAACCCACAACGGACCCTCGCGCGCAGCCGAGCCAAGAGGCGAGCAAAATCTTCTGCACCTACGACAGAGCACCGGAGCCGGTAGCCGGCGGTCGTGGGGCCAGAAGATTTCGGCGGCGCGTCTTGTTCAGAAGCTGCGTGTGCGTGTGCGTGTTGCGTGTGCCGGCGGAGGAATCAAAAGAGACGGCCAGCTACTCCGTAGAGAGACTAGGTCTAGAGCGACTAGACAAAGTGGACGAGCCCCCGCTTGCTGGCAGCATCATGTAACTCACTCGCTTGCAGCACCGCACGTCGACGGCGCAGAGCGGCCGAATCACAAGAGGGCGTTTGACGCTAGGTGGTGCAGTTGTACTATGTAGGCGTGTAGATGGCCCGTAGATGGGCGATGGCCGATGGCCGATGAGTGGAGAGGAAGCAAAATTTCTTGCCTCTCAGCCACGGCCACCTGCAACTGGCCTTTTCTTCCCGCTGCTGGGGCTGGGGCTGGGGCTGGGGCTGGGGCATCGGCCAGAGTGGACTCGACTCCTCTTTGCCAGTTCAGTTCAGTTCAGTTCAGTTCGATTCAGTCCAGTTCTCAGTTCGCATCGCCTGGCACGGACCAGACGCTGCCCCCAGGGCCACCAGGGCCACCAGGACCACCAGATTTAGAACACGCACCGCCGGCCCAGGGAGTTTAGCAGTGGTTTGGCGCTGATCTGCATGTCGTTGGGGGGCCCTTCTTGTCCGTATCCCTCGCTGTCATGTGTGATGACGCCTCTGTCTGTCTGCACATGGTGGTTTTGGATGGCTTACATGACCACTGGCGTGCCGATGAGGGAAATCATGGCCTCTTGCGTCGTTGGATACCACGCAACCTTTTCCCCCAGTCTTTCTTTACCTTGCGGCCCAACGTGTCATTGTCATGGCGGGAGTCACGCTCCGGCCGACCTGCTCGGCATTGGACGCTTGGAGGCGGGATGAGGTATGATGCCGCTCCACGCATGCAAGCAAGGCAACCAACTCTGTAAACCAGTGGCAACATGGCGGAAAAGGCAAATCCTGCCTGGGTAAACGCACCATGCCCGACCGACCATGACAGGTAGAGCAAGGCAGAACATTCCATCTCGAGTTAGCATGACAACGACAATGACGATCCGCAACTGGTGACAGTGGCGTATGTAGGGTAGCCATCTTGCCATGGAGAATGGCGGAATGTAGCATTGTTTGACATCAACAACCACACCGCTCGGCGGGAGAGGATGAACCAGTGGTCCGTCACCAAAACCCCATGTCTCTTGTCTGGTACCTGGTTGGTGAATGAATCCGATTGCATTGCCTGCTTGTCGCTCAGCCGCCGACCTCGTCGTCACCGGCCAGCGTGTTTCAACTAGCGCTTCATTACTACCTTACCTCGTTACTCACCTGTGGCCGATGCGGCCATTTCGGTCCGCTCATGGCGCCCAAGGGTGCGTCCTCGCCGGCGGCAGGAAAAAACCAAACGAGAAGCTTCCGACGGTGCCTTTGTCCCTCATCTGCATCTGCATTAGCATCAGGCGGCCCGGTGGGTGTTGCTGCAACTGGACCCCCAAGACCCCTTCAGCCCCCAGCAGCCAAGTCATGCGAGCCACTCAAGTTGTGGTGACGGAGGCGTCTTGCGGTGAACGAGCGAGAGAGTCAGTCAGCCAGTCAGCCAGTAGCCAGTCAGCCAGCGGGCGGTTGGATCGACCGACTGCACTCCACCACCACCACCACCACCCGATCAAGACCAAGACCAAGACCAAACCCCAGGCCGACCCGAGCCAATCCCTTTGCTGCGAGGCAACCTTGGTGCCGTGGCGCTTCAGTCGTGAGTCCAAGCCAGGCACGTCTAGAGTTAGTCACCACCCGAGCGCACACGGGAGCCGTCTGTAAGTAAGAGCGGCGGGAGTGGTGGGCTGACCTCGTCCAAAGGTAGAGAAAACGGCAGTGTTTGTAGCCCGCCTGACTGTGGCGCAAGGCTCGCGGATTGGCAGCAAATGCTCGCGGTCCAAGTCCACGACCTCTCACCATGGCCTTGGTCTCTTCTGAACGGCTCCACCATAGCGGCCCAGCCAGGCCACCGGAATGTGGCTGGCCACAGGAAACCTCCATCTCAGCCTTGCCATCCTCGGTGTCTTGTCTAGATTGCTTTTCGGCCCCTTCTCCGTGTTGCAGGACGTCCACGACGTCCGCCTGCTCATTCACAAACGTCAGTACCTACGTACGTATCGAGTAAAGTCAAACGACGGTGACGCGGACTGGCCTTGATCTCCAAAAGATGCCAACACTGACTGGTGCCGGGATTGGTCAACCGACACGTGAAAACACACCGGTCGGTAGAGCCATTTTTCTTTTCCGCTGGCCAGAACTCGGTCGGCCCCATCATTACCGCCTCCATGCGGTACAGCACTCCGCAAGTACCGGGGGGGGGGGGGCCAAGTCGCGCGGTGCATCGTTCGCCGGAGAGACTCCGTACATAGTTACCGACGTGTCTGGATAAACCACACGCACGACATCAGCAGATGATGCCTGCCACAGCACACACTCCCCACTGCTGCGCTCTATTGCCTTGTAGCTTGTAGGCATTGACCATCGAGACCATTTATTAGCATCAAGACCCTGTTGCGGGCTGTGCCTCTCGACAGTCCATGCTTTGTCCAGCTTGGACTGCCATACTGCATCACCGAGTACGTACTTGGACGCACGACGCACCAACGGCCTAAATTAGATGGGTTGCTTGACAAAACCAAACACTAATTAGCTGCAGTGTCAGGCGGCTCGACTTTGTTAGGGGCCTGCTTCCTTCGCGCCGGCTCCTCCAAGCTGCAGCCAACGCCAGCAAGACGAGAGGAGCCTGGGGAGCGTCAACAAAACCCTCAAACCTGGGTCGGCACATGGAATGCTGACTTGGCAAGGCGGCATGTTGCACTCCGTACTCCGTACTGCTCCGTAACACCTACAGACGGGCATCCAACTGCCAAAGCAAAGAGTCAAGACTCAAGAGCCTAGACCCTAGGGCCGAGAGCCAAGAGTCAATATTCAGGGACGTAATCAACTTGGACCTCTGCACGGCACGGGACCTGACCACATACCATCTCCGCTTCATGCTTTGCTCACTATTTTGGGCAACACCGCCCTGCCCTGCTGTCGTTGCTGGCTGCTGGGAGACGGGCCATAACACGCCGCTCTCAACCGTCATGTACGTAATCTGGTTGAGACGTGAATCTCCCGAGAGTCGACACACTATCGGCGGGCACCAAAGCACTCGACCTATGGACCCAAATCTCCCCCGAGCAGGGCTGGGGTGGTCAGGGGTGATGAACATAGCGTGAGGTGAGGAACCGGGAGGGATTCCAATTGCCATTGCAATTCCAATTGCAATTCCAAGCAACACCGGCGGTGAACCGGCAGGGAAGCCATGGCAGGTGACGGCCGCCCCCCCCGTATGTAAGTGACTCCGTACCCAGGCAATACTCGATACTCTGTACGTACATGCTCAGAACGCAGAGTGATGCGCAGGTGTACGCGGTCGAGGCGCCAGCGGTGGCGCCGGTCAAGCAGAAAAAGGGGGTTGCTTGACGATGCAGTCCCTTCATCCCACGCACGCGTGCCGGCTGGGGCTGCCTGGGGCTGTCTGGAGCTGCCTGGGTGGACCTGAGGCATTTCCCTCCGCATTCTCTGTTCCCTCGAAGCCATTTGTATTGCAGGTACGCACCATGTACGTATCGTCAGAGGCACACAACGCAGGTAGCGTAGCGCAAGCTCTGCGTCTCGAGTACGGAAGCCCTAAGTCAGTACTTTGTCGAGGCCTAGCGTTACGACGCTGCAGGCTCCTCATTTTCCAGGGACCGACGATTCTTAGTGCTGGTGATGTTAGCCTCTAGCCTGGGTACGAAGTCATGATGTGCGCTCGGTCTGGGCTTAATCTCGCAAGGGGCCTAGACCAAACATCCATGATTGAGTAGCAGACGAAGAGCGCTTACGTACTACTTACTGTATACAGCAAGATGGACAATCATGTCGCGAGTTTGGATGTCTCGATATTGGGCTCAAAGGGAGGATGGGCCAATTGTAGCTAAGAGCCAGCATCAAGAGACTCGACTGCTCGCACATGGAAAACGCACGTCTGATACACTGTGACGTGCAGCCAAGCACGCGCACACGCACACAGGCGCAATGCCTCTGCCTATACCGGCAATGGATGTGTGATGTGTGCTGACTTACATGTGCAGAATGTGTGCCAGTGCCAGTGCCAGTGCCAGTGCCAGGGCTTCTTCCATTCTTCCAGCCGCGTGAGTGTCATGTTTCTGGAAGCACCCCTTGGAAACGACTCTAACATACCCACACCCCTTCCATGAACTGAGGCGCGCCACATCGCTCGACCAACGAGGAAGCCTGGATTGGAGACAAGCCGGGGGTCGGACGGGGCGGATGGTTGACCAAAAAAGGACACGATGATGCGTTGGGCTACCGGAGCTCGCTGTGATGAGGTCGATCCAGGTGTACTGAGTGACGAGGAGTACCTAGGTAGGTGGTACTCTGTCGGCAATGAGATTAATATGTATTAAACTGGTTGTGTCGACCTAATAAAAGCCCAAGGTGAACCATGTCGTGAACACCTTCGCCCCCTCCCTCACATTCTGCTGTAGGTCCAATTTCGCTCGCTTTACCTGGAACATGTACGTAGGTAGAACCTGCCGCACTGGGTGCTGGCAATGATGGCAAGCGCCAACAGCTCGCAGTAGGCAGGCACCACCAGGTGGCAGGCAGGGAGGCAGGGAGGCAGGCAGGCTGGCAGGCAGGCATGCGCACGGGATACAGCACGGTACGAATACAGTGCATCGTGACACAGTATGTTCGGTAGTGGTAGGGAGACACGACTCGCAAAAGCTGGCATCATCAGAAAATGCAAAAGCCAACAAAAACAACCGGGTCGCTGGACATTGGGTCGTGACGTCTCCAACCTTTTTACCACCCAAACCCCAATAGGAAGGCAAGGCCATCCACCGTCCCAAGGCCAAGGGACCCGAGACTCCGAGCCCGAGCAGTGCCTCTCTCGAGTCTCCTCTCAGTCTCCAATAAGCAAGCCAGCAAGCGTGTCATTGGCATGGCGCATGGGCTCGATGGGCAGATGGGCACCAGAGGATGCAGCATCAAGGGGCGACACCTGGGAGTCCTGGGACAGACCACTGACGTCGGGAGGCGCGGTACAAAGCGGACAAGTCGCTTGCACTCCCACTTGCGCTGCGACGCGGCGTGGGGTACCGCCGCCGAGATACGCTGCTAAGAGGTATCTACCGGCTTGCAGACTTGCAGACTTGCAGGCTTCCACCTAGCCCAGGCGGGCGGCGGACCGCGCACGTACCAAAAACATGGCTGGGGGACCCGACCAGGGTCGATGAGTTGGGGTGGAGAATGGAAAGTGGAGAGAGACGGTCCCCAGAGGCCAAAGGCCAAGGGCCAAGGACCAAGGGTCCCCTTCTTGGTGCCATCAATCATCAGCCATCGGCCATTAGCCATCGCCATCAGCCATCAGCCATCATCAGCCATCCGCCAGGCCACATGATTGGCCAGAGACCCAGAATTAACGATCCACAGGCGTCAGTGGATGCCGGGTCACCAGTCGCTGGCCTGGCTTTCGACAAGCCCTAAGGCAGAAGTAACGCGACTTGCAGGTCGGCAGCATTCGTGCATGAGGATGGATGATGGATGGATGGATGGATGGATGGATGGATGGTGAGGTACATTTCCCGGCACGTTTCATTGGCTGGGCAGTTGGGAGCCAGCTGCGGCAACGAAAGGGCCTGCTGCCACAAAGGCAGAGATGCCGAGGTGCATGATAGGTACCTGTATGTTAGGTAACTGTAGATTGCTCAACAAGACAGAATGCAACATTGCCTCTCCGCTGTGGCCGGCCGACAGACTTTGATTCCCATGTCCATGCCAAAGACAACCATTGAAAAACAACAACAAGAGACTTTCTGGGGCACTCAAGTGCAGTGCAGTGCAGTGCAGTGTTTCTCCCCCCGGCCATTACCGGTCGGTGCTGTTCCCTGGTCGCCCGTTGACTAGACCCACTTTGTCCACCCATGGATCCCATCCCTGCGCCATGACATGGGACATGGCACCGAGGCGAAAAAAGACCAAAAGAACTTAGACTGGACTGTACCGTGTACACTCGCGAGTGCAGCTTGCAGCCGCTTCTAGCGCCGTGCTAGACGTACTAGGTACCTGCTGCACGTCCGTGTCTCCCGTTTTCACCCCCGAGAGCACCTCTAGTGGCCAAACGAAGCACCGGGCCCCGCCACCCATTCGCCCTCGCCCCAAAGAGCCCGACCTCCATCCATACGAGCCCACTTGTACCTGAGGTACGTACTGCCTGCCCTTGGAGGTGGTGGTGCTGCAGTAGTAATTGCCCCCCTGGGGCATCCAGCGCCTGTGGTACAGCGCCAACTTGCCTGTCCAATCCGCGCTCTGCCCATCCGATCCCCGTCCTTCATCACTGGCGTCGACCCTCCACCACGACATTTTTCTCCCGTCCCCTTCAACCTCTCTCCCTCTCTCCCTCTCTTCCATCCCTCCCCATCATCTCCGTCTCCGTCTCCGCCTCCGCCTCCGCCACCTCTCCTCTTCTCTCTCCTCTCTCCACGACTAAAGAACCGAATCCGCCCATCTCCCGACAAGCCCAAGTCTACGAACCTTCATTGCGTCTTCGTCGACGTCTGGATCCCGGTCTTTTTCTCGCGCGAGTTGTTCCCGTTGTCACCTCACAGCCCGACGCTGTTGTAGGTGCAGGCCTGTTCTCCCAGAGTCTTTGTGTGTGTATAGACGCTGCTCAAGCAAACCTATACCCTACCATTTCTCTCTAGACGCAGGCTCGGGGCTTTCCTCCCTCTTCCGTCTACGGCATTCGTTTCCTTCAGGTAAGTTGTCGCTGCTGCTCATGTTGTCTTGCGTCCGCTTCATGCCCCAACGTCCATCCACCTTTTCCCGATGCTTTACGAATGCGCCCCAACTTGCTCTTGTCGTTTCTTCTTCGCCTTCAAGACCAATGCGTTTCCTTTCTCCGACACCTACAACCTTAAAACGCGTCCTGTCGTCTCAATGTCTATTCACAAACTATCTGCTCCACTCTCATCCGCCCATGGCCGATGGTTCGGAGAAAGCAACCTATGCAACATTCGATGGAGAGGTGGTGAACTTTATCTTGGCCATGCTCCACGATTTGTTATTTCGGTGGCCCTCATTTAAGGACCTGCTGCACCTCAACCCATCGCCGACGTTCGCAACTTGACATCCAGGAATACAGAGCTGACCATTACCAGAGTGCTTAGATTTCATCTCTTTTCCTCTCCCGGGCTTTCTCATCTCGTTACACATCCTTCGGCCTTCTCCAGTCGAGACAACAAATCCTACTGGATTCGCCTTTGATCGATTACCTGCCATATCGATTCCGCACTCGTGTTTCTTACCGCCATCGTTCTACGTCTCAAACGGATAGCACGATTCGCATTATCGTTAGATGGATCGATCATCCCATTGAAACCATTCCCCGATTTTCTTCTCGCTACTTCGACATCGTACACTCGAACCCGAGGCTTGGCTAGTTTTATCCTGTCCCATTTACGAGATCTTCCCGAGATCTCTACACCGACAAAGGTCAAATCGATCTTCGTCGGATCTTCCACCAAAACCGCCATCATGCCTGGAGGTGTCTGTGCCGTCCTCGACTACGAGGTTGAGTTGATGGCCGAGTATGTCGCAGAGATGGCGACGCGTGTTGTTACTCCTGAGGCGAATGTGACTTCGAGTTTCCGCAAGTTCGTCACGCAAATCCTTACGTCGACGCGCCTGCCAAGTACGACCATTCTTCTGGGCATGAACTACCTCGCCAAGCGGATCAACACCATGAAGGGTCAGGGTCCCTACAAGGCCTCCGAGGGTCAGGTCTGGCGCTACCTCACTGTTTCCCTACTCTTGGGAAGCAAGTTCCTCGACGACAATACGTTCCAGAATCGCTCGTGGTCCGAGGTTAGCGGAATTGCCGTCTCCGAACTCAACACCCTTGAGTTTGACTGGGTCACGTCTATGGGTTGGCGCCTGTACGTGAACCTGGACCTCAGCAAGGACTACCAGGCTTGGCTCGAGAACTGGGGTGATTGGCAGCAGATGCGGAAGCGACAGGCTGCTCAAGCCAGCCGCGAGAGACTGGCCTCCCTCGTTCCCGCCATCGATACCGAGCTGGCGAGATACCCCGTTGGCCACAGCCGCCAATCCCCATGCTCGCGCTACCTGTCGGACCAGGTGGCCGAGTACGAACGCTACCAGGCTATGAAGGCCCAGCAGCACAACTTCCGCTCGCGCGAAAGCGGCTGGGCACACAACCCCTGGAGTGCTCCTCTCACTCCTCCCGACTCGGGCTATGGCACCCCCGATTACGCCCTCTCTGCCACTTCCAGCAATGCTCGGTACAACGAATGGTTTGCACAGGCAACTGCTCAGTATGCTAGCCGGTATACCCAGCAGCCTGCTCACAACTCGTTTTACCCTTCTCGACACAACGCATACGCCGGCCATTACCCGTACCACCAGAACTCTTGGGAGCATGGCCTTCCTGAGTGTAGCTGTGCCGGCTGTGTTGACCCGACGAAGCAGCAGGTTCCATATTTCATGACCCACGGGTACAGCCAGCCTGTCATGGGTTAAACGTTCAACTCTTCCGCCCCTTTGTATACACATCGCGGGGTTTGACGACCCCGCAGTGGGCAACATCTGTTTTCAAGCCACAAAAGTCGGATATTTCCTTTTTTTTTATGACCATGATTTTCTTTATACGCATCCCGAGGACGAAACAATCACACCATCAGATACCCCAGACACGACAAAAATTGTTGACACGATTACCTTTGGCGAATCATTCTCGAGGCTTTTTTCTTCAACAAGCCGCATACTACTACTACTACCACTACTCGCGGCTGTGGGACATATCCAGCGTCCCCAACCATCGGTCTCCTCCGGGCAGCCATCAGCCACGAGTGCTTTTCCCTACAATGCGGCATCTCTTTATCGGTACACGCTCTATAATGGTCAAGGCGTTTTGGGTTTATCCTTTTTCTTCTTTGTTCTCCACGCTATACGGATCGGCTTCGATAGACTTGCGGTATGTACGACTTTACTTGGTGTTTGGCAACTACTTTTCGGTCATGCTCGGGCTAGACGATACTACCCCGTTCTGATCTGAAACGGCCCGGGCCTTGTTACGACTGCGCCAAATCCCGAGGCTGATGAAGACGCGATCGCGATCATTCGGCCCATGAACCTTTGGTTCATAAGCGATGCTGCTGAAACGCGCACCGCGACCGCACAAACTTTTCGACTTTCCGCGACCGCTTGCTTTATTTTTTTTCTTTGTTAGCAGCACCAGTCAAGGCGACCATTGATTGTCTTGAGGAATGGGCTTCTTCCAGTTTTACACTTTATGCGTTATGGGATACCGTCTCGTTCGATCAGGGGCCAATTTGTCTAAACCCTGGACGAGATTGGGGTGTCCCTTGTTTCCAAGTTGCACAAAAAAAGTTTTGGAATGGTATATATTTCTCTTTTTCTTTTCTTGTTGTTTCATTTGTGTGGCAGGCACGGTTTCTTGCCGAGGAAAATGGGCTTACATGATGGGGTTATGCATTGCGTTCAGCGGGTAAACGAGGGACAGGAATGGGCTTTATTTCTACTTTTCTTCGAATCGGGTTGTGTTTGGTGTCTTTTTTCTGCCGCCGGAGTTGGATCGACGCTGATACAGCGTCATCATGCACTTTCCGGCAGGCTTTTTGCGGGGGTTTTCTCATGACGTTTATCTAGATGTTGTTTATGGGCTTGGCACTGGTAGATGCACTGCTTGGGATGGTTGGTTGTTTTGCGCCGACTTAATGGGACGTGACGCGATGCGCTTCGTCTTTGGACATTGCTTGCAAGCGTCAGTTCGTCTTGGTTTTGAGATTGAGCTGCTTCCGTTTAGGCTGAAGAATGAGCGAAGCTTGAGACAGTATTATGAAGAAGAATAAGACGAAATAGTCAACATCCGTGTGGATACAGACGTGTGGGTGAACAAGGCGGCTGGCTGCCTCGTGAAGATGGGCTTGGTGCTGATTTACCTGCACCATAATTATGTGGTGTCTGGCCCCGAGTGTTGATGCCATGTCGAAAGCTGCTCAGCATCCATGGCACAAGTGTCTGTGTCTGCAACTAGGGACGTAAAGTGAAGACAGTGATTTGATGATTCGTTCTGGTAGCAACTTGAGCAGACGGCTGATTTTCGGAAACGCAATAGCCGACAACGTAACGTCCTACTTGGCAGCATCCAACGTACAGAGTATGACTTTGATGATGCAAAGACAATGAGTACTTGATTGAATCTTACGGGCAGCCTGTGCTCCTTGTCTTTTCTCGCTCGTACTTTGGTTTTATGGCAGAGACTAGATACGTCTACGCGGGCTTTCCCAAGGCGTGGCTCACGGCTGGTTGAATTTGCTCGATAACATCACCACACCAACACCAGCAGCACCAGCAGCACCAACCATGTCCAGCCGCTTCGTGTCTGGCGGCACGATTGGCAGCGGCGGGGATGCGACCGAGGCTGCGCCCAGCAGCGCCGCTGATACACCCCTCCACAATGTCCCCAAGAACAAGGAGTGGGAGGCGGTGCAGCAGGAGCTCGAGGCGGACAGACGGCGACGCGAGGAGCAGCGCGTAAAGGCGGCGGCGGGCGACGAGAGGAGTCTGTTTGACGTGCTGCAGGCCAATAAAGGTAAGAAGGGTTGAGTCTTTCTAGGCATAGACTTTTCTGCTTCTTCCCCCCCCTCTTCAAGTCCTTACTGACACGCTGGCGCGGGTGGAAAGCGGCCAAGCAGGCTGCGTTTGAGGAGCAGGCGAAGCTGAGCAACCAGTTTCGGGCGCTCGACGACGACGAGGTTGAGTTCCTGGACGAGGTGCGGCAGAAGAAGCGGCAGGAGGAGGAGCAGGTGCGGCGCGAGACGGAGGAGGGCCTGCGGGCCTTTCGGGAGCGGCAGATGAAGGGCGGCGAGGCTGCGGACCCGGCCGAGGACGCAGAGGCCGACGCGGAGACGGAGGCGTGGGGCGTCGGCCGCAAGCGCAAGAGAGGCCGGGCCAAGGAGGTCAAGGGCGTCCGGAGGAGGGTGAGTCAAGGGGGTGATGGTGGTGTGGATGATGTGAAGCAGCAGAAGAGGGATGAGAACGAGGAAAAGAAGGCGGAGGCGGCGAAGAAGGGCAAGGATGGCGATGTGAACCAGAAGACGACGGCGAAACCTATCGACAAGAAGGGACTGGGCGGCCTCTTGGGCTACGGGAGTGATTCCGACGATGATGAAGATGATGAAGATGATGACTAGGTAGCGGCCAGCCAGAGGCAACGGATTGATAAAGGGGAGTCAAAGTCCATTGCGTGAAATTAAAAAGAGTTACCGTACAGTCCTTCCTTTCTATCCTTTTAAAACCTCCCCTTCCAGAACGCGAACGAACATACACTGCTGGTATATAGTAGATGATGATTTACATGATGCTTCCTCTTCTCTCGTCCCTCGTCAAGAGGCGACATGCCCCCTCTCCCCCGCCATCACGGCTCGTTGAGATTTTGGCTATAATACAGATGGGCGGCTACGTCGCTCACTCTTCACTCGTCGCTGTTGATGTCGCCCACGTTGGGCTGCATCGGCTTGCTGGTCCACGACTCGACGCCGTAGCGCCACGCGCTGCGCAGGCTGCCCTTGATCCAGCCCTCAATCTCCTCCTCGGGCACGACGACGGCGGCGGCGCGGGCGTCGTGCTCGGGGCTGATCTGGAAGCGGCGCATGCGCTCGGCGACGCGCGAGTCCACCACCATCGGCACGGTGTAGATGCGCTCCTTGACGGGTGCGACGGGGCCGGCGTCGGGGCTGGCGTCGGGGCTGGCGTCAATCTCGGCAATCTTGGCCCTGGCCTTATCCTCGGCGGCAATGTCCTTCCACACCGAGCTGGGCCAGTCCTTTTCCTCCTCGGCCAGGACCTGCTGCTGCTCCCACTGGCCGTCCTCGGCCTGGCGCCACTCGCGCGAGGCGGCGGCGAAGCACACGGCAGCAACCTCGCGGCCGATGTTGTCGGCCAGATGGCGGCGGGTCAGGAAGCGACCCAGGCGGACAAAGGTGTGACGGAAGCCGAGACGGTGGGGGAAGGCGACCGGGTTGGAGGGGGAGAACTCGGAGGGGATCTGGGCGGGCAGACTGGCCTGGGCGTAGTCCTCGGGCGAGTTGTAGGGCGGCGGCTGGGGAGGTCGCTCGGGCTTCTTCTCCTCCTCCTTCTCCTCGGGCTTGCTGCCTGCGTCGGCGCCCTCGGCGGGCTCAATGACGGGAGGCTTCGTCTCAGGCTCAGGCTGAGCCGGGGGATCCAGCGGGCCGAGCCAGCCCTCGTGCAGTCCTCGCATATACTCCTTCCACGTGTGCAGGCCAAAGACGAGGTCGCCCTTGGTGCCCTCATACTCTGGGACTCCCATCCTGCCCCTTAGATCCTCCAGCCTCGTCTCATCCGTGGGCGCAGCGTCCTCGCCGGGTCGCTCGTGCCGTCTCCTCACCCGGCGGATCTTCTCAGCCACGGCGGCCCTCACGTCGCCCTCCTCTCGGCCCTGGACAAACTCCCAGTCGAGGCCGGACGCGGCGAGAACGGGCTTGGCATACTCGATGAAGTGGTCCTGGGCAACACGCAGGCCGTCGCCCGGGGGCGCGTCGAGGTAGACGGTGAGCTTGCGGGGCAGCTGGTTGGGGGAGCCCAGGGGCTCCTTGGCGAGAGGCGCGACGACCTTTTGCCAGCGGGCCGTGGCGCGCTTCTTCTCGCGCTTGTCGTAGACGACGGCGGCGGTGAAGGAGCCGGTGATGGCCCAAAAGATCATCCAGTTGCGCGAGGGCAGCTTGCGGGGCAGGTTGGGGAGGCCCATCATCCGGAAGACGGGGTTTCGCTTGACGGGAGGCGTGGGCGGCTTGTAGGTTGCGCCGGCGGCGGCGGCCGCACCGGCGGGTTGTGATGGAGGATTGGAGTCGGCCATGCTGGCGGCAGGGTCCCGGACTGAGCGAGGGGGAGACTCTGAGGGAACTGAAGTCGGGGCGAGGTGCACGTCTGAATGGAATCGAGTTGGATATCTCTACCGGCTTCGTGATGCCCGGAGGTGCCCCTGCTCCTTGGCTGAGCTGGAGAAAAAAAAGCGCCGGCGATAAGGATCCGATAAGGGATCGGAATGGAAGTTTCCGAGCTCCGGTCCCGGGCCTCTTCGGTTCGGTCTTGTATCTTCAATGGCTTCAAACCTACCCACGACGATGGGGAATCTGGATTATTTTTGGAACCTTGTTTCTACTTTTGTATCATCCTGAAGCGTGCAAGTTCCAGTGGTTGACCCCTAGTGCAAGATGTACGCTGTAGGAAGCAAAACGGAACGAGTTCTAGCCCTATCAGACCCAATTGTCACGGCAAACCACTGGTAAAGGCAAAAGTTCATCACTCAGCACCTTGTAGGAAGAGAACCACGATCCTAATAGGGGGGATGAGCATATGGACACACATAGACTAAGTATGTGGCTGATGCAAGTAGGTGGGTGCTGAAGCTGTAACGCCGGGATGATGTATGGCAGATGCTTGGTATAGACGATGAAGTGAATAGGTAGGTACCTACCTACCTACCTGTTAACGTTTTGTGTTACTGACAGATGGGCATTGCTTTGCCACAGGGACCGTTCTCACTTCTCCATGCCCAACCATTTACCTCGGCCTGCCTCATGTATTGCTGTACTCCGTAGTGTGAAGCCGGCTTCTTCCTACTTGGCTGATGTTTGATCTGCAGTGCGTGCGGCAGGTTGACCTGAAGGATTGCATGTGCTCAGGGACTGGGGACGGACGTTGTACGAGAGCCGGCTACTAACTGACGGCGAGGGAGAGAGGAAGAAAGGGAATACGGAGAATTATTGTCGGCGAGTAATGGTACGAGTAGTTGGCAAGTAGAATAACTACCTATATACAACCTATAGTCCCTTTACGAAGGGATATAGTGTCTAGAAACGTATTATATTGAAACTTAAAGTATATTTTGAACGCCGCTAATAACTAACTTCCCCTCCTCCTTTCCTTTATACCTTTCCTCGTATTCCTTTCCCTTTCTTCCCCTTAACTAACTATCTTTATTAATTCTAACCCGTATAATAGCTCCTAAAAGTAAGGCTTAAATTCCTTCCTCTTTATATCCTCTAATACCTACTCGTCGAATTAACTTAAGGTCCTATTATATATCCTTTTAAGTAATTACTCGAGATAATATTCTTCTTCTCTAATAAAAGCGTTAAATTCACTACTAAGCCCTCTATTACCTAGGACTTAGTAGCTAAAGAGGATTAAGTTAACCCTCTATAAGTTATTAATAGGCCTCTTAGCTAAAAGGAATCTAGAGAGCCGGAAAAGCCTTACTCTTTTTAAGTCCTTTATATAGTCTTTAGCGTATATTTTCTTAAGGAAATTATAAAGCCCGATTTTATATATCTATATTATTGCTAGTCTAAGTCGTAGTA